>JAMPIV010018588.1:142500-233409 GCA_024509875.1 Oreohelix idahoensis | reverse complement strand
TCCACCATCCCATTTAACTCAGAATTTACCCTCGATGAGAATTAAATTTAATCCCTCGGGATAAAACTTTCTTTACATTTAAATAGAATAGCTTAATAGTACAGATAGATCATGTTTACATTTACATTTCAACTGATTGAAAAGTGTTCACAATATAAATTGAATATGTTTTCATTTATGTTTACACTGATTTAAAAGCTTGAAACGTTCATTAATTTTAAAGGGAATATGTTTACATAGACATCCACACTGGCTTTGAACTATAAGCATCATAATTAAAATGCACATCATCTCTTTCATCCTTCCCTCCCCGCTCGATATGGAACCTGGGACTCTCCATAAGTTTAGTTCTCCTTAAGAAACTGGCAACAAAGCAGTCACCAGCCCTTGGCAGTGGTGGTTCATGAAATCATCATTCCACACGCTGAGGTTGCCAGCCCCAAACGACCTGGTAATATACATAAATATGTTAGTTCACATGTTAGTAATGAAATATAGAATGTAAAATTACAACTTACGCCAATCCTGGACCACAGACCCCTTTTCCCAGAGGAACAAAAGGCACCGGCAGATGCCTTGTTTCACGTGTACCTGGGGTCGTTAATTTTAACTTTAATTCCCTCTCAAAATACTTCTATGGCACGCGCCTCAAACAGCCTCTGACAACCAAGTCCAGCTTCCGGCCTTCACGTGTGGCTTAATTTGAGCCCGGCGGAACTGTTTCCACTGACGGGAGAAGGGGCAAAGGCGAGCGACTGGCGCCTTAAAACCAGCAGCTTCGGGCAGATAGGGCTCGTGATCCTTGGTTGGTAGCTTATCTAAGAGAAGGAACTCTGAATTCAAACCACCGCTGCCTTGCGGGAATATCCATTTATGGAATTGGCTTCGGGAGTAAACCCCGAGGATAAATCCGGAGTCGGAGTCCCTAAGGCAGTCTAATGTCGATTCGACATTATTCTGGCAACTCCTGCGACATGGCTGGTACCAAACTGTATCGGCTACTGCCGTTCCTTTGGATCTACCGGCTGTGTGGAGAGGGGGAACATGCTGCATGGGCAACAGCTTGATCTCCATATAACTGTGCCCAAGCTCGCGCCCTGGAGAGGACACTCCAGCTTCACCCTATAGGTGTCGGAAAAACACGGGAAGTAGCAGTTACCGGTTATAAGCATTTTGCACAATTGGCGTAGGGCATGGCGCCAGGGGCTACTTCCGACAGTGGGAGAGGTTCTAGGATCTCACTGGACAGCTACCGCCCGCTTCAAGCTGGGCAGCCCCCAGTCAATAAGGTGTTGTCCCGCCACTGTCTGCTTTCCCCATTGGGTGCATGGGATTAGGGTCAAACCCGAACTGTGGACAGAAAATTTTGCACCAAGCAATTATCGAAAAAATAGAAATAAGCAAACTCTCAGATTGGGATGCTGGAACGTCCGGACTATGTTGACTGGACTATCCGAAAACCTACAGGATGTAAACGATGTAAGGAAGACAGCCATAATTAATGATGAGCTTAAACGACTTCAGGTGGATATAGCTGCACTTCAGGAAACGCGCCTGGCGGGCTCTGGAACGGTGAGCGAGAAGGACTACACATTTTATTGGCAAGGGAAAGATCTTAATAAAGCTAGAGAACACGGAGTAGGTTTTGCGGTCAAAAAATCGCTAACTAAAATGGTTGAACGAGGCGAGAATGGATCAGAACGCCTGTTAACGCTCCGCCTGCAAACTAGCACAGGTCCCATCACCCTTGTCAGTGTGTATGCTCCTACTCTGTACTCTGCCTCAGAAGCTAAAGATGAGTTCTACGAGAATCTAACAGCAATTATCAAAAGCATACCTAGGCAAGAACAGCTTGTTCTCCTTGGTGACTTTAACGCTAGAGTGCGTGCCGATAATGTTTCATGGCCTTCATGTCTGGGCAGGTTTGGTATTGGCAAGATGAATGAAAATGGACAACGGCTCTTAGAGTTGTGCGTCCACCATGACCTATGCGTGACCAACACCTACTTTCAGACAAAACCCCAGCATAAGGTGTCATGGAGACACCCACGATCCAAGCACTGGCACCAACTTGACCTGATTCTCGTCAGAAGGCCACTCCTCAGGTCTGTGCTCTCCACGCGCTCGTACCATAGTGCAGACTGTAATACAGATCACTCCTTGGTTTGCTGCAAAATCAGAGCACAACCAAGAAAACTCTATCGTGTCAGACATGAAGGGAAACCACGCATTGATACCAGCAAGATGTCAGACCCTTTCATGATCGCTCAATTCACTGCGACCTTCGAGAAAGTGCTCAGTAGCCCTCAGCATGGTGATACTATTACAGAGAACTGGGAGCATCTACGGAACACCATTCAAAGTACTGCACTTGCCACCTTTGGTAAGAAAACAGCAAAGTCAAATGACTGGTTTGATGCTTCATCAGATGTGATGGCACCTGTCATTGAAGCTAAGCGCATTGCTATGAATGAATACAAACGTTCACCGAGTGCCAGAACCCTACAGATCCTGAGGGCTACGAGAAGCAAAGTTCAACAAACTGCTCGACGCTGTGCAAATGACTACTGGCTCCAGCTCAGTGAGAGCATCCAGATCGCAGCGCAAACAGGCAACATTAGACAAATGTATGACGGTATAAAGAAAGCACTTGGCCCCCATAAAAGTAAGACGGCACCGCTAAAAACCATCAGCGGAGAGAAGCTAACCGATAAGGGTAAGCAGATGGAGAGGTGGGTCGAGCACTACTCTGAGCTTTACGCTAGAGACAATACCGTTACGCCTGCAGCCCTTGATGGTGTCAACAGTCTGCCAACTATGGAGGAGCTGGATGCCGAACCAACATTAGAGGAACTCAGCAAGGCCATTGATAGCTTGGCCTCTGGCAAAGCACCAGGCAGTGATGGGATTCCTCCTGATTTAATCAAATGCTGTAAGAGCACGCTATTACATCCCCTGCATAGGATGCTGTGCCAGTGCTGGGAAGAGACAACTATTCCTCAAGACATGCGAGATGCCAAGATTGTAACACTGTATAAAAATAAAGGAGACAGAAGTGATTGCAATAACTACAGAGGCATCTCTCTTCTTAGTATTGTTGGTAAGGTTTTTGCCAAAGTCATCTTAATGCGACTACACAAGTTAGCTGAGCGCATATATCCAGAGTCACAGTGTGGATTCCGAGCTGGCAGATCAACAACAGACATGATCTTCTCTCTCCGCCAGCTTCAGGAAAAATCAAGAGAGCAGAAAAGACCATTATATATCGCCTTTATAGACCTCACAAAAGCATTCGACCTGGTTAGTAGGGATGGACTCTTTAAAATCCTCCTGAAAATAGGCTGCCCTTCTAAAATGCTGGAAATGATAAAGTCATTCCATGACGGCATGAAGGGAACAGTCCAATATGCTGGAAGCACGTCACAGCCCTTTGATATACGAAGTGGCGTTAAACAAGGCTGTGTTCTGGCTCCGACCCTCTTCGGAATCTTCTTTGCCTTACTCTTGAAACATGCATTCAGAGATGCAACTGAAGGAATATGCCTTCACACTAGGTCAGATGGCCGTCTGTTTAATCTTTCAAGGCTGAAGGCAAAAACAAAAATCAGAAGGGTCACTATAAGAGACTTGTTGTTCGCTGATGATGCTGTAGTCGTCACTCAAAGCCAACAGGAGCTTCAGAGCTTGATGAATCGCTTCACTAAAGCATGCAAGAACTTTGGCCTCACAATAAGTCTAAAGAAAACGAATGTGCTGAGTCAGGATGTGGGTGCTGCACCAGTTATCACTATCGATAACTATGAATTGACAGTGGTGCACCACTTCACATACCTGGGGTCTACCATCAATGACAAACTCTCACTGGATACAGAAATCGACAGCCGCATTGGCAAAGCTGCAGCTACCTTTGCCCGCCTCACATCGCGTGTTTGGGGAAACTCTAAACTCACAATGAAGACCAAAGCTGCGGTATATAATGCCTGCGTCACCAGCACACTCCTATATGGCAGCGAGACCTGGACGACCTATGCTAAGCAAGAAAGAAGGCTCAATACCTTCCATTTGCGGTGTCTACGCAGCATCCTCGGCATCTCGTGGAAAGATAAAGTGACAAATGTCGAGGTGTTGTCACGTGCTGGCCTTCAAAGTATGTATACGCTTCTTAGACAGCGCAGACTTCGCTGGCTTGGCCATGTTCGCCGCATGGATGATGGTCGCATCCCAAAAGATATCTTCTACGGACAATTAGCAGATGGCAAGAGAACAGTTGGGCGACCACAGCTGAGGTTCAAAGATGTGTGCAAGAGAGATATGGGGGCACTGGACATGGATCCAGCAACATGGGAGGATAAAGCTGCCGATCGCATTAAGTGGCGATGCTATTTACGGCGCCACCTCTGATTGGGCGAAGAGAGGCTCACACAAGAAGCAGAGGTGAGGAGAAAACGTCGAAAGGAGCACCAGGAAAATAAGCAGCTGAGGGCTGTCACCTCAGGGGCGCATTCCCATAGTCAGTTATGACTGAAGGGGCTATTATTATTATTATTATTATTATAATTCCCTCTCTGACTTTGTGTGTTTCCTTCAGTTTCCTCAGACAACGGCTTTCCGTATTAAAATGATAGAGATTTCATGGACTGTTTGTGTAAGTCCGTCAAGATTCTCCAATAAAAGGTGTCCGGCTGACAAAATGGATTTCGGAATTCTAACTTCTGGCAAGTCTGGTGTCTTGGCAAGCGATCTTCACAGTAGATTTGTCTGACAGAAGAGTCAGATTATATTCACTGCCCTGCTCCCGCATCTGTTTGTAACGAAGATAAAAAAGCGACAATCGTTTTCAAACATGCATGTGCCGTGGGAAAATTCAAAATATTTCCGACAAGGTGTGACGATACGGTTGTGCGATCTCAAGTCCACTCCGGCAGGATTGCATTACAGTCCCGTGCGGGTGATATTTTCTTATTTTTCTCTCCCATGTCATTATCATGTGGCATATTTTATGCATCATTATTTTACTTTCTATGCTGAATCTAGTAGGAAAAAGTCTTTAACACTCCACTCCCCTACGGAAGTATTTGCTATGGGACTGTCTTTATCTTGTTTACCACTCCTCAGACATTTACGTTCCGCCAGGTGAACTGGGGTATTATCGTAACAATTATCATTATCACTGGTCAGCGAGCGAGATTCTTATCGTGAAGAGACGGTCTCGCAGGATCAACATCTATAGAAGCCAGTATTGTCTGTCTGAGATAGCCGTCTGAGGTGGCCAGATTACACAGGTGGTAGATGCGTTTATCGTGTCACGAAACCATCCCTGTGTGTGACTATCACGATAATCTGTCTGGAGAGACAATATTGGCGATAGGTAGCATCTGGACATCAAATGCGTTCACAGATTGTGTTTATGAGTTGTGCACAGGATGCCGGCGGAAGTCTGACGCAACGATATGACATCACTGTAAGAGGTCACGCGCGGATATTAAATTTAATATTTTGAAACACGTGAGGGTATTATTTTTCGAATTTGAAAAAATGCCCCTACCCACGTAGTGCTGAACGAGATTCGATTGGATTGGTTCATTATGAGGAGCTGAAATATACAATGTATTTTATTGGCACACTAGTCGGAAGAGCAATCTGTGATTTGCACTAAGAACTGAGAATATAGTGTGATGAAAACACAGACACAGATCACACAGAGTGACTTCAGCGCACAAGTCATATCAGCGACTCCTAAAAGCCAGAAAGAAAAAGGAGACATTGGACTTAGAAATTCCACAACTATATCTAACAGATCGAGTGTTGGGCAACTTTGGACTTCACAAGTAAACCCGCATTTTTAATACAAGACTGGAAACTAAAAGGGGCCAGGACTTTAATTAACAAGACTGGAATCCTAGGAATTCGTTCAAACGTCATAGAGGAATTTAACAAAAGTTTTCCCATGCCCAGGTGATTTCACAGAACATCCACCGTCAGAGCTAATACAGAGCTGTGTCCAGTCTAAATCTGTGCAAGGAGATTGTGTATTCCCAAAATTTTGGGTTCGTGGTTACAAGCCATCAGACGATTTGTGGTATTCACGTCACTATTGTGAGGGAAAACATCCACCTTAACCGCCTACAGTGGAAGAGAGTGTGGAGAACAGAGTTGATGAACCACAGCTGCAGGACTCATCTGGAGTTAAGTTTTTTTTTGTCACAGGCAACAGCAAATAACGGACATTGATAGCGCCCCGATCCAACCTCTGTGAGGAAAAACTTAATTTACCTTTCACCCCCATTTAAACTTATTTTAACTTGCTGAACTAATTGACTATTTAATTTGTTGTATGTTATTTTAAACTAAACAAATAATTGTTTATTCAGTCATTAGAAGTATGGAAGCAAACGTATGAGCAAGACTATTTAATACTTATATATATATATATATATATATATATATATATATATATATATATATATATATATATATATATATATATATATATATAAAGAAAGAGAGACAGAGAGAGCGCGCCATTACGTATAAGAGGGCATTCGTTGGATTTACACCAACTGGGGAATTGAACCGGCTAAACCATTGCTTAAATCCTTCACAAAAGGCGACGGACCAGATATAATGCGTTCACAATTGTTCAGCCCAATGCAACTGTTGCGAGTCTTTATATTATATTTTGATGAGTATCTTGTTGACTCAGACCAAGTCTAATTAAGGGTATGCAAAGTAGACCACGCATACAGTAACACACTTCCAAATCTTTGTATCAGCACCAAGGCAGCATGGACGAACTTCAATAATATTTATTGACATAACGTAGCTCCATAGAAATATTCTTGATATGCATAATAGATTATGGCGTCAACTAGACAGTCTCTAGTGTCGCTGTACAGTCTGCAACAGGAACAATGTCGAGGACATTTTCCTACAGTTTTATCATAGTTCACACACTCACGTTGGGACCTCAGGACGCAGCAATAGAGACCGCAGTCAGCGACTCATAGCTTGACTGCCTGCGTCAGGACCAGCGAACCAGAGCTGGTCAAGACCGCACTCCACCTCCACGTGGTGGTCCTGGAAACAGTCTGCAGCTGTGCAGGCTGGCTGAGCGAGGTGTGGATCGAAATGGGAAGGCAAACCCGGTCCTAAAAAATGCCGTGCAGAAGTCGGATGTGTCGACCGAAAGGTGCAGATATCACAGCTACGTTGTAAACAGACACAACGCAACCACCGTCCTTTTCAGGGCGAACGAAGAAGAAGAAGAAGAAGACACACTCACGTTCGTCATGTAAAGCATATGTCCTCTTACAGAAGTACTGGCATCATTGCACGGAGGTGTATGGATGATCCAGTGATGGATTACATAGGAATATGACCATGAAATATTATAATACTCAGGAGCCTAGAACACATGCGGCCTTAAAAAAACGCACAGCTAATCCCCTAGCGAAGAATCGCTGATATCAGCAGACGGCAACTTAGGCGTCTGCTACTCGGCCCAAAAACAATGACGTACTTCCTGTAACCCAGGGTCACCGGTCGTAAACAAATAAGATTACACGTCGAACTGTCTTGATATCGACAACATGTTATGAATTTTACTCATAACAGCAACATTGTTCGTGACTTCTGGAAATATCTTGTGAAGGCTCCCTTAAGGTAAAAGTGTCGTTAATCTTCTATCTACATCTCTTCCAAGAGTAACTTGCGCGCATATAGATACATTGGAAGCCAATATTAGATACTCTTGAGTTTTGGTCGCTGGTGGACCACTACTGCAAAGCAAGGGAGGCAATCCATGTCTTTTGGGAAAATTCTGAACGTAATGTAAAAGTCGCGTTTTCCATAAATGGCAATCGTGACATTCAAATATTCTCGTCAATATATAACTTCTTACATTTACGCGGAAATATTAAAACATTTCTGCTCAGGTGCGTCTGTCCTCCCACCAGGTCGATACCTGACCGGCGCTCATTGTGCAAATACAAACTACTGTTTGACCATCTGTGCTGTGTCTTATCACGACAATAATTAGTCGGTCACACGAGCCATATCAGCGCTAAGTAAACTTGCTTGGCCATTTACGTGCGAAAACAGTCGTACCCTTGTGGTACAATAGGATTTCGGTCGGTCACTCTTGCATGACCGTCTACTCTATCCGTAGGGATAGACAGGTAAACACACAGAGATGACGACTATCGCTGAGAGGAGTAAGAATATTTAAAAATGAGAAAATATCTGCTACACAGCAGAAAGAAATGGTTCTACTATTGAAAAGCACTCAATAAAAATCAGTACAAAAATGTAACTGATACTGCCGTAGTGAAAGAGAGATCGAGAAGACGCGGTCGCCCCAATCCGTTCTGTGACAATCTCATCAAGTAAAACTAATTGCTACAGAAACCACCACTACAAGAGCACATGATTACTTTTTTCTTGTAAGCGGACCAGCTGCTGTGGTGGATTAATGCTCCATAGGGAACATAAAGGAAAATTATAATGTGTTACCGGAGTCTGACAGGGGAGCACGGAAAAGTAACACTGTAACCTGTCAGGAATGTTGTAAAAGACGACAAAGGAGGGTTGGGCACAGGTTGGGTTATCCCATCCTATAGAAATTGTAATCCCCAAACACATGACCAACAATATGGGCAATTCAACTTAAAAAAAGGGAAGTCATATAGCAGATATTGCCGTAGGGGAGTGAAGTGTTAGAGACTTCAATTTACTGGGCACAGCTTCGAGAGGCGGATGAAGAAAACAAGGAAAGACCTAGAGCTGGTGGCACAAAACAGGAAGACTTGGCATAAGTTTGTTGATGGCCCATGCTCCTTGAGGAGTTGAAAGGTTCTGATGATGATATGCTCCTCAGGGAGCTGAATTGACACACTCAGAATGGTCCCTCCTTAACAGAAAAGCTTTTGGGGTTGATATAAAGAGACGATATCAGATTGCCAATAGCCAGAAAGAGACAGCGACTGATGATGTTGACCATGATGGTATTGACGATGATCATAATGAGTATTACAGGGCAAGACGTTACTGAAAGACATTATAGTCGACACTTGACTTCAACAAGTACTTCTTTGTTATTATCAGCATCCTCTTTTGCGTTCCTTTTAGAGCGTAGTCACCATTGCAGATGACCTCCTTGATGAAGCCTACATCATAGCACAAATTCTTGCAGCGTTGATTCTAAAGCCATTGAGTTTTACATGATGAGATTACCAGCCACATAACAACATCATGTTAGTCAACGTTTATGACATTGCAAAGTGGAAATGAAGAACAGCGGGTACTGTATTCGATGGGGCCTCGCGAAAACATTCTGAGACGCAGTAATAAGGGGTAAGTTTAAGGCGTAAGGGTTAGATATCCCAAACCTAGCCCTAAACCTTAACTTTAAAGTTAACCCTAACCTTAATTCGGAATCTGACGACTTATATGTATGTCATCAAAGAACACGACGTACTGTTTTTCGTTTCAACCCAATGCATAAGGGAACAATAAAACAAAAAGGATCCCGTTACACCTCTATTGAGGCATATTGGGAATACGGTGTTAGGCCTATATTTTCTTGACCATCGGCACACTAGGGGGTGATGTGGTCAGCATCACGCCGGCTGCCTTAACCTTCCCAGAATTACTTGATACCCACTTCATGATGCTGGGTCGAGCTTTTTGCGGTCTAAAAAACTGGAGATCGAACCATGGACCACCAAGCTAGGAAGCCAGTGCACTAACCACTGTGCTTCCAAGGGAACTAGTTCTATTTTGAATTTGTTTCCTGTGATACCCCTGGGAACTACGCGAGAGCTCCTTTGCTATATTGGGGTAATTAAGGTCATTTTTATAATGAACTATTATAGCATAAATCTACTCGTTTCTGATGGTGCACATGTCAACACATTTTTAACATATAAGGAAAGTGCGCATGGGCTCTAATCGTTGTCGGCCCGCATAGAAAGAATAGAAATAATGCTAACTTAGACAGGTCATGCGAGGTGATTAACCTTAGATTTGTGCATTCGACATGCAACCTCATAATGACAAATAATTTGCTACAGAAACCACTGCTGCAAAAGCCCATATGAGGTGTTTTGGTGCTGGAATTCTGCAATGAAACCAGCTGCGATTGTGACCCCATGTTTCATAATGAGTGACAAGAAAATGATGTTGATAACATATACCATGACTACTTTAAATCATCACCATCAATACCAAGGCCACTTAAAACCATCACCCGAGTACCAAGACCAATTAAAAATCGGGACGATGAATACCACTACCACTTTAAATTATTACTATCAATACCACAACCACTTTAAACTATTACTATCAGTACCGCTACCACTTTAAACTATTACTATCAATGCCACTAACAATTTAAACCATTACTATAAATACCAGTACCACTTTAGACTATTCCTATCAATACCACTACCACTTTAAACTATTACTATCAATGCCACTACAACTTTTAACCATTACTATCAATACCACTACCACTTTAAACCATTACTATCAATACCACAACCACTTTAAACTATTACTATAAATACCACTACCACTTTAAACTATTACTATCAATACCACTACCACTCTAAACTATTACTATCAATGCCACTACAACGTTTAACCATTACTCTCAATACCACTACCTCTTTAAACCATTACTATCAATACCACTACCACTTTAAACTATTACTATAAATACCACTACCACTTTAAACCATTACTATCAATACCACTACCACTTTAAACCATTACTATCAATGCCACTACCACTTTAAACCATTACTCTCAATACCACTACCTCTTTAAACCATTACTATCAATACCACTACCACTTTAAACTATTACTATAAATACCACTACCACTTTAAACTATTACTATCAATACCACTACCACTTTAAATCATTACTATCAATACCACTACCACTTTAAACCATTACTATCAATACCACTACCACTTTAAACCATTACTATCAATACCACTACCACTTTAAACTATTACCATCAATACCACTACCACTTTAAACTATTACCATCAACACCACTACCACTTTAAACTATTACCATCAATACCACTACCACTTTAAACTATTACTATTGTTGTGACAAAACGTCTAAAAATACTCTTTTGTGTGATCTCTCACACCTTCAGCCCTCCGGCAGTATCCTTTCTTTTTCTTCATTTTTCTCACTCATCGCTTTTATTTGGCATAAATCATGCCTTTTCATTCGTTATTTTCACTATTTTGCTCTATGCTAGACATAGCATGGTGAAATCTCTAACACGCCCCTCCCCTCTGGCAGTATTTGCTACGAGAGTAATGCGTATCTCATTGTTTCACACTCCACTCCCTGGCTGTTGCTCCGAATCGCCAGGTTTGGTGACCCAGCCAGCGATAATATTTTATCGCCTAATCTGTCTGACCGCCTGTGGAAACGGGGCGGTCAAACATTTGACCCCATTGGAAAGCTGTTGATCATGTTGACACAAGCTGGCATTGTGATACGATGAAAGAAGACCATACGGTCTGACCGGACATCTGTCTAGCGGAGGCACGCAGATAAAGGTGATAAACAGAGGTGTGCCGGAAGTCTTAGGTAATGATATGACATCATTGTGTAAAAGGCCACGCGTATATATTAAATTTAATATTTTCAAATGCTCGTGGTATGAGTAATGATAAACTTCCCCACCCAAACAGTGCTAGATAGATTGGATTGGTTCGCCAGAATCTACTGTGATTTGATTGGAACTTTCGGCAGAAACACAGCTGGGATTTGAAACTAAGGATTGTGAGATATAATCTAACAAATTCTTAACCCTTTGAAAATAAAGTTCGTTCGTTCGTTCGTTATATATATATATATATATATATATATATATATATATATATATATATATATATATATATATATATATATATATATATATATATATATATATATATATATGCCGACATATATATATATGTCGGCGTCTGTGGCCTAATGGATATGAACGCAGTTTCATAATCCAGATATACCAGGTTCGAAACCTGCTGCAGGCGGTTTGGTAGCAGATCGCTTTGTGTGGATTTTTAACAATGGTATAAGCGCCGTACCGTTCAGAAAGCAATGGCAAACTACTGAATGAAAAAAAATTGCCTAGAAAAATCACAAACAGCCAATAAAAGCTGGGGTTGATTGCCACGTCCTGTAAAGGATAAGCAACTAACTTTAGATGCTTATCCTTTACAGGACGTGGCAATCAACCCCAGCTTTTATTGGCTGTTTGTGATTTTTCTAGGCAATTTTTTTCATTCAGTAGTTTGCCATTGCTTTCTGAACGGTACGGCGCTTATACCATTGTTAAAAATCCACACAAAGCGATCTGCTACCAAACCGCCTGCAGCAGGTTTCGAACCTGGTATATCTGGATTATGAAACTGCGTTCATATCCATTAGGCCACAGACGCCGACATATATATATATATATATATATATATATATATATATATATATATATATATATATATATATATATATATATATATATATATATATATATATATATATATATAACGAACGAACGAACGAACTTTATATATATATATATATGAGGCTGGCAACCTCAACATATGAAAATAGTATTTGCATGAACCACTACTGCAAGAGATTGTGATTGTTTCTGACTAGTCGTGCGGGAAACCCGACAGAAGAGCGACCCCAGACCTCGACGGGAGTAGCGACGAATAATGAGTGATGATACATCACATGTGCCTAAAGTGTATAGAATGCACTCCAGACGAAATTTCCTAGTTGACACCCAGAAGGATATTGGTGAATTTTCATCAAATTCATTGAGTTACATTGTGTGCTCGGGAATTAAATTGTTCTGAGAGGTAAACATTCGTGGGTGGAGCGCATGACAATGGGCCTGTTAGCTTGCGGAGAACAAATGTACTGAGGCATTTGTTTCTTTCTAATTTGTCACAGTTCGTTGTTACAAGACATCAGACTTAAGTACTGAAGTTCCTACGCCACTAGTGTGAGAGAAGTGTATCACCACCAACCGCCTACAGTGGACGAATTATGTAAGAAGTGTACTCATCACCAAAAAGAAGTGACGGAAACCACAGCTGTAGGACTCATCTGGAGTTAAGTTGTGTGCAACAGGCTACAGCAAAAATACGGACATTGTTATTAACGCCTTACCAAAACCTCAATGAGGACAAATTTACTATAACTTTCACCCCATTTAATCCTTATTTTAACTTGTAGAACTAATAGACTATTAAATTTGTTGAATGTTATTTTAAACTAAACAATAATAGTTGATTCGGTTTATTTGTACGAAAGCAAACGTATGAGTCAGATTTTCTTGATAAATAGATTATAAATATAGAGCCATTAATTATAATAGGGCATTCGTTGGATTACTCCAACTGGGGGCTTGAAGGGCCAGAATCATTGCATCACCCCTTCACAAAAGGCGAGGACCAGATAATAAGTTAACAAAATTTGCTCAGCCCTTAAGCAGCGTTTGTTCTTGACTACTGGGAATATCTTGTGCAGGCTCCCCTAAGGTAGAAAAGCCATTCATCTTCTATCTACATCTTTGCCAAGAGTAATCTTGCGCGAAGATAGATACCTTGGACGACCTACTTTTAGATATTCTTGCGTTGTGACCATTAGTGGACCACTACTGCAAAGCAAGGGGAGGCAATACCGTGACAACTATCAATACCACTACCACTTTAAACCGTTACTATCAATATCACTACCACTTTAAACTATTACCATCAATACCACTACGACTGTAAACTATTACCATCAATACCACTACCACTTTAAACTATTACTATCAATACCACTATCACTTTAAACTATTACTGTCAATACCACTACCACATAAAACTATTACTATTAATACAACTACCACTTTAAAGTATTACTATTAATACCACGACCACTTTAAGCCATCACAACCAGTACCACGACTTTTACCATCACAACCTAGACTGCTGTCGTAATTAATCCCCTCAACAAAATTCTCACCACCCCTGAACGCGTTTTCTTCCTCAACTATCACCATTTTCAATTTCCTTCTCCTGTCGCAGGTCCAAATCTCCCACACAACCTTACCATCACGCAAACACAGTTTGGTGTGTTGGCGCAGTATTTAAAGAAGTCTCGAGTGTGTTAAAATTCATTTACAGCGACACGTCCAGGAATTCACAAGGAGTCTGAGCTTCTAATCAGACTCGCAAGATCCCATAAATTACAATACAGACTTCATTTTCTGTTACATCTTCTTTGTTTGATAAGGAAAATTGAAAATTCCACTTTTTCGGCATTTGGAATAGTTAATTAAGGATTTTTTTTTACAGAGACACATGCGCACAAGAAGCACTGTCTCGTTCCCAATTATTTTTTATTCTTAACGAGGTCAGATGTACCCGTCTGTCGACGTTTTCAGATCGATTTTTGTATAGCTCATTTTTGCTTTTTTATGAGCAAGTTAAGCTCTTCGGGCGTCCGTTTGACAGTGGTTAGATTACTTGCCGCTCTCGGCTAAGTTACTGGGTTCTGGGATTGAAAGATGGTAGCGACACGCTTCAGTTTACCCAGCTATAAATGCGTATCTGACACTGCTCTGGACTTATGGAAGCAAAGGCAGCGAGAAAGCAAATTGGTCACCCCCACCTCGTTAAGGTAGTAGGCTACCTTGATAGGGTAAAAAACTCAAAGTGGACCTAGTATAGTGAAGTCTCGAACACTATACTCCCTTACGGCAGTATCTGTTGTGAAACTACCTCTTTCTCGTACCCTGTTTTCATGACCTGTTATTCGTACTTAACACTTTCTTTGCCTGTTTATGCTACAGTCTATATTTTCAAATGTACATATGCTACATTATAATACTTTTAAAAGAAGCTTATCGTTCATTTTAAACGGAAGCAGTCCACTTTCTGTGGGCACGTTATAAGGAGAAGCTGGGATATATCGAGAACAAAAAAAAAAAAAAAGAGAGGACGACACAGATAGACGATGCTAGACAGCTTGACCTCATGGTATAGGTTGACGTCAACAGATTACTATATATAAAATCCCGGCTTTTTCTGTCAGTGCTTAACGCTAACGGATCCAACTTTGATTGAAAGTTAGACATTAATTGTATTATTTCCCTTATATGTACTCTCCCGAAATTAGTAACACTTACCAAAGAAGAATGCGCAGATGTCGGTGTGCAAAAAATATTTATAGAATGTGTGATCCCGGTTACACACATTGGGATCCCCGCTGCTGCTACGGAGTGCTACTAACAGGGGGAAGCAATTCACTTTCTTCTGGCGTGTTTCGAGAAGAAGAATGCTGTTATATATTGTGAGAGCATTTTAACATCAATGTGACCGTGGCCGAGCCGATTTGGAATATAACTAGGTGACAGATGGCAGGCCTAGTTGTTGTATGTTCAAGTTGTCAATATACTTTATTGACTCATCTTCCAAGTAAGAACTATCTCTTATTGACTGGCCATCACCGCCAGAGTTGTCGATTCCTGGATGAGTTATGGTTCGTTTCTTTTATTACCCTGGACTCGTTCTTCCCTCGTTGTTGTTAGACATTGACTACTTCGTATAGCAGTATTTCCTGATATATAGATATGAGTTTATACCTTATTCACGCACCCACTGAACAACTTTTTATAAATCAAACCAACTGGTGTGGTGGTATTTCAAATGAAAACAGTTTTATTTACATAATACAAGATCCACAATTTTCCAACAGAGTGCATATGACATAAATCTCCATTTCAATCTATACATCCAGACCCTGATTCAATCTAGGTTTCAAAGGTATACTTATTACCTCTTCTGCAGACTCTGGCTTATATATATATATATATATATATATATATATATATATATATATATATATATATATATATATATATATATATATATATATATATATATATATATATATATATATATATATATATATATATATATATATATATATATATAATAGTCTGTTAACATTTTATCCTCCTTTTCTTACTATATCCTCAGGACTCTTGCTAAAGCCTCCCTAAGTCCTTGTATACCATTTCTCTCCTGTATCAACCTGGTCAGGCTTAACTCTATTAATTGCATCATAATCAAATCAAAGTTTATATTTGCAAATCAAACAATGTCAGGTACTTCTGTGGCAGCATAGATACTTACGCTGACGTGAGAGAGCGCATGATTTATCTCATGGATGTCAGTGTGTTGCAAAACCCTTGCTTATTTATCCTAAGTCTATGACTCAGCCTCATCTCCTTTATATAACAGCCCATCCGGCTATCTGCTAATAAAAGTTATCCACTTTGCATTTTTAATCGTGCCTTTTCTTCAATGTTCTCTTTTGTTGCACGCTCCCTTAAATGTGAGCGTCATTACCCTCTGATAATATGTTGACCGTATTTCTGAAACATGTCTCTCTTTATATAGTTTATGCATAATAAAAGTCAAAAGTCATCTTACCGTAATTATACAGAATCCAAATACTTATCACAGTTTCCTACTATCACACCTAGGAGCTAGCCCTATATTTTAAAACACAGTTCAATCTAGTCCTCTGAATTGCTACCGCTAATCAGTCTAAAGCTATCTATATTACCTAAGGGGGTAGTCGTCGGTCCTGCCAAATGTACGCACCAGTTTTATGTAGTTATATTATTTGTGCGTTCGATTGATTCACGCACTGACGTGCACAAAGCAGTGAGTGTTGCTTTGGGACGCACGTGTAACCTAGTTGAGGAGTTTGTGACGTCATGTTTTGAAGTGGAAACATGGAACTGGCTTGTGTCCATGATTGTAATTTTATATTGTGTATCCAATGGCATGTTGAAGGAAGCCATTTATTATTGTGATTTGTATTGGTCTTCAGGTCGAAGCCAATCGCAGTTATGTCACGTAAGTTATCGCCCACTTCTTATTTTTAATGCTGCATAAAAAGACCGCTCTACTACTAATCTAGCGGGAATTTTATCATTCCTAGAATGGATCTACAGAGTCGCTTGCCTTTTTGATTTGGATCGTAGACGGAGAATTCCTACGAGTAGAAGAAGTTATATTGATTACCTTATGCACATGTTTTAAATGCCGTACATGCTTCAATGCCAAAGTCGTGGCAGGGATGTAAAGAGAGGTTAGCCGATTCCGAACTCAATAGCTGAATAGATTGTTGTGGGTGTTGATAAGACTTAATCACTTGAAGAATAACTAAGAATGATCAGCAACTTCAAAGTATGACATTTTGTACCTATAACCTATAACTATGATCGTATCGTTTCTTCGTATGTGCCATGTCAATAAACTATATGTCCAGCAATCACTGACTTATGTACTGCCCAGTTTACCATCGAGTGATCAGTTCAAACACTACCTGTTGTAGTCCGTTTTACAGAACAGTTTGTTGACATTTTCGTTCAGTTTGCCATTCGCGTTGTGAAGACCAACACCATTACCATAAACGGCTACAACAGTGATTGGTGCGCCAGCGTGGTTTGAAATTCAGTATTTCAACGGATCTTACTCAAGCAAATTAATCGTTTGAATATAGAATGTGTACTTTCAAGGCGACATCATCGTCAAGTTGGAACTTGTTGTCAACATGAATCGTAATCAACTGACCGTTACAAGATTCTCAAGGTCATCTATCAACCTTCACTTCGGTTTGTACAGTGACTGACTGCCTTACTCACCTCTTCGTCAGTACTACGTGCGAGCTAGTTTGATATACGCAGAGCGAAGTATTGCATCCTCTAACGTACATACACGGGGACGAGGCACTTTGATTTTTACCTGCACGCGAGCTAAGTATAACTTGTATCCGTTATACACTTTATTACTATTAGCTGTGCCTTAATTGATTATGTCCACTTATATATTTTCCGTGTTATGTGTTATATTTTGTGTATTCTTCGCGGGAGGTTGGGAGGTAGATCTGACGAACGAGATCCATCTCGAAGTCAATTCGGGCTCTTCGTCAGACGTTCTGTAGGACATTATTTTGCAGACTTCCCGCAGTGGAATGTTCCTACGCGTGAGCGTAGAAGGATTCTAGGTCCACTGTGTCTGGTGGTCTGTGACACCTGTCTGTTTTAGCTGTAGTGTCACGTTTACTTGTTGTTTTTGGTAGCTATTTTTACTTGTACCTTGGTTTTATGATGAATTTTGTTTGTATTTCGCGTCCATCTCACCTTTCCTGTCGTTTAGTTTTTTACAAAACCTATGTTTTTTACACTGTGTTGTCAATTGTATTGTGCATTATTTAATCGCAGTTATCATCGTAATTCTTTACGACATTCCATTTTAGTTTCTCATTTTATTTTAATTGGATTTCTGCGAACGTCTTCGTTTGTTTTGAATATCTTGTCGTGTCATTATTGTGCTATTGTCTGTCACATTACTGCTTTCACACCATTACATGTTATAAATTACATTATTAATTATTAATATTATTGCCTATTATATAAATTGATTTTACCGTTCTAGAACAGGAACGAAGAACACTAGTTGTAGTAACACTTTTAAGTAGTATTATTACATAATAATATTGAAATGGCTACCTTAGACTATTTCATTAAGCAAGCAAAAGCTCTTCAGATGGCTCCTGATGAAGCTAAAGCATTTGCACTGTCAGAATATAAGAAAGCTCAAGAAATAGAAGCTGATCAGAGAAGATTAGAAACTTTACGTTTGGAAAATTTGAAATTTGAGGCAGATCAAAAACGTATTGAGGCGGAGGAGAATGAGAAAAAAATGAGATTAACTGCTGAGGAGGATGAAAAGAAGAGGAAATTTATAGCTGAGGAAGAGGAGAAAAAAATGAGATTGGCCGCTGAATTAGAAGAGAAACGATTTCAGCGAGAAGCAGAACAGAAGCAAAAGGAGTCTGAAGAAAGACTTAAAAAGGAAATGGAACAGAAACAAAAAGAAATAGAAGAAAGGAGATTAATAGCTGAACAAAACACAAAACGACTTCAGCTTGAGATGGAAGAGAATGATAAAAAACGACAGCATGAACTGAAATTAGCAGAGTCAGAATATGAGAGACTTAGGTTAACTCAGGAATCTAATTCTCAGAGAACTTTTGAAAGCCACACTTCATCCAGACAGGATCATTTTAAGGAGATTAACCTTAAATTGCCAAAATTTAATCCCCCGTCTGATGACGTAATATTCTTCCTGGATAGGTTTGAGGCCACTTGTGGGTCTTATAACGTGGATAAAGCGCTATACTGTACATATTTATCCAGATTACTTACAGGAGATGCATTAGCAGTTTATCATACCACCAGCATTGGTGAGAAAAATGACTACAATGCTCTTAGAGCAGCACTTCTGCAAAAATTTCAAATGACAGAAAACGAATATCGTTTGAGATTTCACACATTACTACCTCAATCTGCCAGAAATTTTAGTGATTTTCTGTCACAGATACGACTAACATTAGAAAGATGGATCGAATTATCCAAAATTGAAAAGTCGTATGAAGGTCTCTTTGATTTACTGATGCGCGATAAGGTACTTTCGTCGGTAAAACCCTACATTTCTCGCATTTTTACACGAACGGAAACCTTTATCTATGAAAAATTTAGAAGAACATGCAAAAAATTTTTGCACTGCTCACCCAAACATGGATCTAAGTAACGCGCAGATTAAGAGTGAATTGCCTGTTGCTTTTGCAGCACAACAAAACAATTTTTCACGCAATCGTTCTTTTAGTGCTGATAGGTATGTCAATAAGGGAAATAATCATAATTTCAACAATGATAACTTTTACAAAGGGAAGCAATTTCAACAATCTGCTCCATTTAATGTTTCTTGGAACCAAACTCACAGATCGCGAGATTTTGGTAACAATTATTTTAAAAATAATCAAGGACATTATAATAAACAAAACTGGAGATCAAGGTCTCAGGGTCCGCAAAACAGACAATTTTTTGGAAATAAACCATTTAACCAACATCATAACGATCATTCTACAAATTATCGGACTAATCCAAATTTTAACTCTAGCAGAAACGACAATTATGGCAATTTTAATGACAAAAATCACAATCGATCGCGCCGACGAGATAGATCGTCGAATAATACAGGTAGACATTCTAATGTTGCTTTTAATGATACACAGGCTAACATTGAACAGGGTAAAGTAGCTGAAACTCACAATGCTATGTCTTGTTCTCTCGATTGTACCCAGGTGAAAGACTGTCCAGAATGCTCGACTCTTTTCCAGCCTAAGGCGATCACGACGCTGCGTTGCGGACATACCTTGCCTAGCCTGCCTGCAGTCTGTACAGCCACTGCTGCGCCAGTACACCAGGGACAGGGCTCTCTTAAGTTTCACAAGGGATTTGTCAATAATATTTCATGCTCTCTCCTATTTGACTCAGGTTGTACAACAATCGGTGTCCGGACTTCGCTGATCGACCCAAGTTGTGCCACGGGCCGGGTTGTCAAATGTGTAACATTTGGTGGCACTATTGAAACATTTCCCACTGCTATTATTGATCTTAACACACCTTTCTTTTCAGGAAAGATCCAAGCATGTCTCCTTCCGAATCCAATTTGTGATGTAATACTGGGTCGCATACATGGTATTAAAGAGTGTACACCTCAGCAAATAGCTGAATGGGAAGAGCGACATATTCAAACTGCAAATGCAGTAGTGACTAGAGCGCAAGCTACTAATATGTCGCATGATACACCTATTGAACCTACAGTTCATACCACTTGTGATGATGATGCTCCTATTTCACGGGAGTTGTTTGCAACATTGCAAAAGAATGATAATTCATTAAAAAAATTCTTTCAGTATGTTAACAAAAAGAATACAAGCAACAAACTTGCAAAATCTAGACATGACTTTATACTTAAAAATGGGATTTTGGTTAGAGTAATACGGGAAAAGGATTTATCCTTATGTTCTCAGATTCTTGTCCCATCCTGTATGAGATCTCGTATATTACGACATGCTCATGACTCGCAATGTGCGGGCCATATGGGTTTTTCGCGTACCAAATCCAGAGTGCTTTCGGCATTCTACTGGCCAGGCGTCCATAGAGATGTTACTCTCTATTGTCGGTCCTGTTTGATATGTCAAGAAGTTAAGGTACGGGGTCCATTTCATGCGGCTCCTATTCAAGCTGCGGACATCCCGATTAGACCATTTGATAAAATGGCCATTGACATTATTGGTCCAATGCTTCCATCTGCTAGAGGGCATACGCATATTCTTACGTGCATTGATATGTGCACTCGTTGGCCTGAGGCCATCCCTCTCAAGAACACTTCATCTGCCAGTGTAGCAGAGGCATTGATGTTAATCTTCTCACGCATTGGTTTTCCACGGAAAATCTTGTCGGATCATGGGGTTCAGTTCATTTCTGAATCCATGTCTCAAGTTATGAAGACATTAGGTATAGACAGATCTCTTAGTTCTATTTATCATCCGATGTCAAATGGGTTAATTGAGCGTCTCAATAGGACACTCAAGCAGTTGTTGGGTAAGATGACTCAAGACCATCCCCAAGACTGGGATCGGGTCCTACCCGCTTGTCTCTTTGCGTATCGCGAGGTACAAAATCAAGCAACGGGGTTTTCTCCGTTCCAGCTTGTTTTTGGCATGCAACCACGCGGTCCGATGTCGTTAATCCACGACTTATTGGTGGATGAGAATATTGAAGAGGAAACTCAATCCTCTTATGAGTATGTGATCTCTCTTAGAAAGAAAATCATAGATGCTTGTAGACTAGCTACTGCATCATCCGAACATGCCAAAGAAAAAGCTCGTCTATCTGCAAACAAATATAGACGTCTTCGCCAGCTCATACCTGGTGATGAAGCTTTTGTATTACTCCCTGCGCATAACAATCGTCTTTTTATTACCTGGAGAGGTCCTTTCAGGATCATCTCAAGAATATCCGATGTCGACTACATCGTTGATGTTAATGGCAAACATAAAACCTTCCACATTAACATGTTGAAGGAGTATTATTCACGTCCTGATTATCTACAATCGGTGTTCCAAGCAACTGACGATCCTACACCACCTATTCAACACTATTCTAGTTTGTCAGTCATCCAAGAAGAGGAATCTTCTTTCGATGATGTACAACTACCAATACCAGTTGTACCACTCCATTCCACTGAGAAATGGAATGATGTTACTATCTCATCTACTCTTACTGATGATCAACGTCAGCAAGTCTCTAAAATTCTACACACGTATGAGGATGTCCTCACTGACATCCCAGGTCATACGTCAGTCATCCAAAATGACATTATTCTGACTGACGATACACCGATTCGAGTTCGCCCATATCCTATTCCTTTACACTTTCGTGATAAGGTTGATAAGGAATTGGACGATATGCTCCAATTAAATATAATTGAACCATCTTCATCACCATATTCTTCTTCTATGGTAATCATTAGGAAGAAAGACAACAATATACGTCTTTGCGTAGATTACAGGAAGTTAAACAAAGTTACAAAATTCGATGCGGAACCATTACCTCTTTTAGACGACTTATTAGAGAAATTATCTCATGCCACATTCTTTTCGAAATTTGACCTTTCAAAGGGTTATTGGCAAGTGCCACTCACTACGAAAGCAAAGCCATTCACCGCTTTCTCGACACCACGGGGTCTTTTTCAATGGAATTTTATGCCTTTCGGGTTAATGAATGCGCCAGCTACCTTTGTACGCATGATGCGCCGCATATTGTCTCATCGTCCCGATGTCATTACTTATATAGATGACATCTGTCTTTTTAGTGACTCTTGGGATGAACATATTCAGGGTTTAAAATCTTTACTTTCTACCTTACAGGATTATAACTTAACAGCGAAACCTTCAAAGGCTTTTGTCGGTTTTCATGACATCTCATTTCTTGGTCACCGTATAGGTCGCGGTTTAATGTATACAGAAGACAGTAACGTCTCTAAAATTTTAAACATCTCAGCACCTAAGACAAAAAAACAAGTGAGGTCACTCTTAGGACTAATACAGTTCTATTCTAAATTCATCCCTCATTTGTCTACTATAACTGCACCTCTTTCGTCTTTACTGAAGAAGGGCACACCTAATGTAATAAAGTGGTCGCAGGATCACCAAACGGCGTTAGACTATATAAAACAAATTTTTTTCAAATAAGCCTTTTTTAAAGTTGCCTAACAAAGATCTCACCTTTGTTCTTCGCAGTGATGCTTCTTCCTACGCTATTGCGGCAGTTTTGATGCAGGAATACGGAGGCACCTTATTTCCCGTTATGTACGTATCCAGAAAGCTTACAACGAGCGAGATAAATTACTCCGTTCTAGACAAAGAGCTCCTTGCTCTTGTCTGGGCAATCACAAAACTGGATCGTTATCTCCTCGGATCACACTTTGTGGTGGAGTCTGACCAGAAAGCTCTTACCGCATTGAATACAGGGAACGTTAAGTCATCAAAGTCAGCGCGTTACGCTATAGCTCTTCAACCGTTCCATTTTGAGATACGAGCTATTCCTGGAGTGCAGAATGTATTTGCAGACTGTCTTTCAAGATGCCCTAGTGAACTTGGTGAAACTAAACTACTTTTAGATGGAGAAACGTCCTCACCGAAACATGAATAACTTTGTACAGTGTCATTAATTGTACATCTGTGAAGACTATGTGTAGTTCTACAGTATTCGTATAAATATAACTTTCAGAATATAGTTACTCCTGGATTATATCATGACTTTTCTTGTGAAGTAACTTTTTGTTAGAACGGGAACAGTGATATTAAAGTAACATTTTTTTTTAGTATGGAAACATTGGAAAAAAGCAACAAATAGACATTCGTTAGTGTTATGGAACATATTACACTACATATCGTGTTCGTAAACTTATTTCGTGCATGGAACATTAGGAACATATTCTTGTTGACTCTAAATAGTTCTGAACGAATATTCACAATGACTGAAATTAGAATTACTTAGAATAAATTACTAGTTATTTATTTATGTGTAATTAAGTACTAGAATTAGATTAATTCAATTTAATCAATTTGATTGTTTATAAATCACACATCTACTAACGTTATTAGTGTCTCGCAATACGTGTATTCACGTATCCCACTACATGATATTTTACTTTTAGATAACTAGTCAAACTTACTAGTGCTAGATATCAGTAAGTGCGTTGCTTCTTAAAGTGTTTAATTTTGCATTGCTTCATTTTTGCACATTGTATTTCAAAATTTTCTGTTTCACTGATTCTTTTATCATTGATTATCATCGGTGTTGCTGTTCATTTTCATTTTTTGAAATCATATGTTTCGATTTTCTTTTGAAAAACTTAGTTGAATTTTATTATCATCTTTTTTGTTGATTTTTCATTTTCATTTTCATTTTCAACTTCTTTTACTTCCAATATTACCACATCGTTCCAAAGTAGGTCGATGGTGGATGTGTGCTTTAATGCATACTGTCATTTAGTTATATTAATTTCAAGTCAATATTCTTTTCTTAATATGATATAACTTTATGCATTGTATATATTGTTGTAGTTTTGACTCACCTCTCTCGAGTAATTAGTTCGAAAAAAATTAATAGAATTAATTTTTTTAAGGGGAGGTAATAAGGGAGCTGTTACGTACATTTATTACCTAAGGGGGTAGTCGTCGGTCCTGCCAAATGTACGCACCAGTTTTATGTAGTTATATTATTTGTGCGTTCGATTGATTCACGCACTGACGTGCACAAAGCAGTGAGTGTTGCTTTGGGACGCACGTGTAACCTAGTTGAGGAGTTTGTGACGTCATGTTTTGAAGTGGAAACATGGAACTGGCTTGTGTCCATGATTGTAATTTTATATTGTGTATCCAATGGCATGTTGAAGGAAGCCATTTATTATTGTGATTTGTATTGGTCTTCAGGTCGAAGCCAATCGCAGTTATGTCACGTAAGTTATCGCCCACTTCTTATTTTTAATGCTGCATAAAAAGGCCGCTCTACTACTAATCTAGCGGGAATTTTATCATTCCTAGAATGGATCTACAGAGTCGCTTGCCTTTTTGATTTGGATCGTAGACGGAGAATTCCTACGAGTAGAAGAAGTTATATTGATTACCTTATGCACATGTTTTAAATGCCGTACATGCTTCAATGCCAAAGTCGTGGCAGGGATGTAAAGAGAGGTTAGCCGATTCCGAACTCAATAGCTGAATAGATTGTTGTGGGTGTTGATAAGACTTAATCACTTGAAGAATAACTAAGAATGATCAGCAACTTCAAAGTATGACATTTTGTACCTATAACCTATAACTATGATCGTATCGTTTCTTCGTATGTGCCATGTCAATAAACTATATGTCCAGCAATCACTGACTTATGTACTGCCCAGTTTACCATCGAGTGATCAGTTCAAACACTACCTGTTGTAGTCCGTTTTACAGAACAGTTTGTTGACATTTTCGTTCAGTTTGCCATTCGCGTTGTGAAGACCAACACCATTACCATAAACGGCTACAACACTCACCGATCACAAACTCACGCTTAATTCCACGCCGGCAACTCAGTGAGCTTTGTTCCGTAACTGTTTACACCCTACTCATATTTTTCTCGTGCGTTTGTTTTTCTTCCCAACTCACAAACCTGTAAGGGGCGTTAATTAATTGTTGTCTCCCTTGGAGGTTTTTGCTTGAATATTACAGTCCCTTCTCTAATTCTTACTAGAACAATCATGATATGCAAATTCTCTACACCATAACTGTGTACTCATAGAAACTATCTAAGTGTAAATCAGCCTTGTTTTCAGTAGCTTTGATTTAAAGGGTTCTCTCCCTTTCCCTCTAAGCTTAGGTGTACAACCCTTTATCTCCCATCTTTAAGACAAATAGCCTGTTTTCTAGACCACTCAAATTTTCTGAACCATTTCCTCATACTCCTTTATTTTATCAAACCCAAATCACCGTTCATCTGAACCTTGTCTACAGCATTAATAACGCTGTGAAAACCCAACGCCCTAATATCTGGCCTTTGGCTGGGATCATGCGTCTAGACACAGTGACATTCATGTGTCATTAGGTCCCTTGTGTGAGAACACAGAGGATCACTACAGTGACACAGTTTGTCATTGGGTCTTCTTGTGTTGGGACACGTGGTCTTGACCAGAGCCGGGTTTGGGGCGGGGACAATGCGACCTCATGCAAGGAAAAAAAAAAAAAAGACATTCATGTGTCATTAGGTCCTTTGTGTGAGAACACAGAAGATCACTAGGTGACACAGTTTGTCATTGGGTCTTCTTGTGTTGGGACATGTGGTCTTGACCGGGGCCGGGTTTGGGGCGGGTACCAATGCGACCTCATGCGAGGAAAAAATATGCGACCTCATGCAAGGAAAAAAATAAAAAAAATATCCGGCCTTTGGCTAGGATCATGTGTCTAGACACAGGGACCAATACAGTGACATCAATGTGTCATTAGGTCCTTTGTGTGAGAACACAGAAGATCACTAGGTGACACATTTTGTGATTGGGTCTTCTTGTGTTGGGACATGTGGTCTTGACCAGAGCCGGGTTTGGGGCGGGGACAATGCGACCTCATGCGAGGAAAAAATATGCGACCTCATGCGAGGAAAAAAAAATATCCGGCCTTTGGCTAGGATCATGTGTCTAGACACAGGGACCAATACAGTGACATCAATGTGTCATTAGGTCCTTTGTGTGAGAACACAGAAGATCACTAGGTGACACATTTTGTCATTGGGTCTTCTTGTGTTGGGACATGTGGTCTTGACCAGAGCCGGGTTTGGGCGGGGGACAATGCAACCTCATGCGAGGACAAAATATGCAACCTCATGCGAGGAAATTAAAAAAAAAAAAACTAATATCCGGCCTTTGACTAGGATCATGTGTCTAGACACAGGGACCGGTCCAGTGACATTCATGTGTCATTAGGTCCCTTGTATGAGAACACAGAGGATCACTACAGTGACGCAGTTTGTCATTGGGTCTTCTTGTGTTGGGACATGTGGTCTTGACCAGAGCCGGGTTTGGGGTGGGTGCCAATGCGACCTCATGCGAGGAAAAAATATGCGACCTCATGCGAGGAAAAAAAAATATCCGGGTTTTGGCTAGGATCATGTGTCTAGACACAGGGAACAGAACAGTGTTATTCATGTGTCATTACGTTCTCTGTGTGAGAACACAGAAGATCACTACAGTGACACATTTTTTCATTGGGTCTTCTTGTGTTGGGATATGTGGTCTTGACCGGAGCCGGGTTTGGGGCGGGTGCCAATGCGACCTCATGCGAGGCGGAAAAAAAAAGAAAAGACATTCATGTGTCATTAGGTCCTTTGTGTGAGAACACAGAAGATCACTACAGTGACACATTTTGTCATTGGGTCTTCTTGTGTTGGGACATGTGGTCTTGACCAGAGCCGGATTTGGGGCGGGTGCCAATGCGACCTCATGATGAAAAAATATGCGACCTCATGCGAGGGAAAAAAAAATCATGTGTCATTAGGTTCTTTGTGTGAGAACACAGAAGATCACTTCAGTGACACATTTTGTCATTGGGTGTTCTTGTGTTGGGACATGTGGTCTTGGCCGGAGCCGGGTTTGGGGCTGGTGCAAATGCGACCTCATGCGAGGAGAAAAAAAAAGACATTCATGTGTCATTAGGTCCTTTGTGTGAGAACACAGAAGATCACTACAGTGACACCTTTTGTCATTGGGATTTCTTGTGTTGGGACATGTGGTCTTGACCAGAGCCGGGTTTGGGGCGGGTGCCAATGCGACCTCATGCGAGGAAAAATATGCGACCTCATGCGAGAAAAAAAAAAGTGTGAGAACACAGAAGATCACTACAGTGACACATTTTGGCATTGGGTCTTCTTGTGTTGGGACATGTGGTCTTGACCAGAGCCAGGTTTGGGGCGGGTTCCAATGCGACCTCGTGCGAGGAAAAAATATGCGACCTCATGCGAGGGAAAAAAAAAATCATGTGTCATTAGGTTCTTTGTGTGAGAACACAGAAGATCACTACAGTGACACATTTTGTCATTGGGTCTTCTTGTGTTGGGACATGTGGTCTTGGCCAGAGCCGGGTTTGGGGCGGGCGCCAATGCGATCTCATGCGAGGAGAAAAAAAAAAGACATTCATGTGTCATTAGGTCCTTTGTGTGAGAACACAGAAGATCACTACAGTGACACATTTTTTCATTGGGTCTTCTTGTGTTGGGACATGTGGTCTTGACCAGAGCCGGGTTTGGGGCGGGTGCCAATGCGACCTCATGCGAGGAAAAAATATGCGACCTCATGCGAGGGGGGAAAAAAAGAGAACACAGAAGATCACTACAGTGACACATTTTGTCATTGGGTCTTCTTGTGTTGGGACATGTGGTCTTGGCCGGAGCCGGGTTTGGGGCGGGTGCCAATGCGACCTCATGCGAGGAGAAAAAAAAAAGACATTCATGTGTCATTAGGTCCTTTGTGTGAGAACACAGAAGATCACAACAGTGACACATTTTGTCATTGGGTCTTCATGTGTTGGGACATGTGGTCTTGACCAGAGCCGGGTTTGGGGCGGGTGCCAATGCGACCTCATGCGAGGAAAAAATATGCGACCTCATGCGAGAAAAAAAAAGTGTGAGAACACAGAAGATCACTACAGTGACACATTTTGTCATTTGGTCTTCTAGTGTTGGGACATGTGGTCTTGACCAGAGCCGGGTTTGGGGCGGGTGCCAATGCGACCTCATGCGAGGAAAAAATATGCGACCTCATGCGAGGGGAAAAAAAAAGAGAACACAGAAGATCACTACAGTGACACATTTTTTCATTGGGTCTTCTTGTGTTGGGACATGTGGTCTTTGCCGGAGCCGGGTTTGAGGCGGGTGCCAATGCGACCTCATGCGAGGAGGAAAAAAAAAGACATTCATGTGTCATTAGGTCCTTTGTGTGAGAACACAGAAGATCACTACAGTTACACATTTTGTCATTGGGTCTTCATGTGTTGGGACATGTGGTCATGACCAGAGCCGGGTTTGGGGCGGGTGCCAATGCGACCTCATGCGAGGAAAAAAAAAATGCAACCTCATGCGAGGAAAAAATATATATATATCCGGCCTTTGGCTAGGATCATGTGTTTAGACACAGGGACCAGTACAGTGACATTCATGTGTCATTAGGTCCTTTGTGTGAGAACACAGAAGATCACTACAGAGACACATTTTGTCACTGGGTCTTCTTGTGTTGGGACATGTGGTCTTGACCAGAGCCGGGTTTGGGGCGGGTGTCAATGCGACCTCATGCGAGGAAGAAATATGCGACCTTATGCGAGAAAAAAAAATATCCGGCCTTTGGCTAGGATCATGTGTCTAGACACAGGGACCAGTAGTGACATTCATGTCATTAGGTCCTTTGTGTGAGAACACAGAAGACCACTACAATGACACATGTTGTCATTGGGTCTTCTTGTGTTGGGACATGTGGTCTTGACCAGGGCCGGGTTTGGGGTGGGGCCATTGCAACCTCATGCGAGGAAAAAATATGCAACCTCATGCGAGGAAATTTAAAAAAAAAAATTAAAAAAAAAGAAAATGTGACATCAGATGTAAAACAAATATTTTGGTTTTTAACAAAATACTTTTGAATAAGTAAAATTGCCGTTAGGTATTGGTTCTTTTAAATATAAGTACCGTCTTATGACGGGCTTTTACACTAGTTGATAAATATACTGTTCAAAAAAAGAAACGCATAGCTATCCGAGGGCTCGTTTTTATGAGTTTGTAAGTAAAATTTGGTGCTAGGGTATATAAAAACCAGCCTCAAATGTTCTTTACAGTGTCAAATGCACGTGTTGACCTGAAATGCGTTCGTTTTTGTAATCGTTACAACGCAGTGGTCAATAGTGTTTATGACGGAATTTTTGACCACAGCTCATGTTGCGCGCACGTGAAAGCAACAAAATTTGGGGGGAACACTATTCACTGACAACGCAACTGAAACCCTATAAAAGGATAACGCTACACAAAAAAAATTCAGTTCATTTTCAAGCAGACATTTATGGCGTCTCTATCGATAAATTTAAGGAACATTGCTATTGACCGACTGCATGCAGGCGAAAGTCAAAGTAAGGTTGCCAGGCATCTAAACGTGTATCAGAGTACCATCAGTCGACTTTGGCACCGGTTCCAAGCCACTGGCTCAGTTGAAGACCGGCATCGCAGTGGACGACCCAGAGTGACAACAGCAGCGGAGGATCGCTTTATTCGGCTTCGTCACCTCAGAGACAGGTTTACAACAGCTTCCTCAACTGCCTAGTCATTGCCTGCAGGACGTCACGTGTCTGATCAAACTGTCCGGAATAGACTGCATGACGCTGGACTTTGGGCACAACGACCTCACCGAGGACCTGTCCTTACGCGCCGCCATCGCCAAAATCGACTTCTTTGGGCCAACCAGCATCGTCCCTGGGCAGCTGACAATCAATGGAGACGTGTCTGGTTTAGTGACGAATCTTTCTTTTTGTTGCAGCGTCATGATAGACGGCGTAGGGTCTAACGTAGGCGAAATGAACGTTTTGCCCAAAATTGCGTTGATGAAGCTCCGCCGCACGGTAGTGGAGGTGCAATGTTGTGGGGAATGATCAGTTACAACGGAAGGAGTCAATCGGTGAACATTGAAGGAGGCTTGAATGCGCAACGATACGTCAATGAAATTCTTCGACCCCATGTCCTTCCACTTTTGGCTGCCCAAAGGTCTGTGTTTCAAAAGGACAACGCCAGACCCCATTGTGCAACGTTGACAACGCAGTTCCTGACTGCCAACAACATTCTCACTCTTCCCTGGCCATCCCTGTCTCTAGACTTGAGTCGGATTGAGCACCTGTGGGATGAGCTGCATAGACGTGTTTGTCGCCGAGACGTTGCTCCAGCCAATCGTCGTGATCTGTTCCAGGCACTCCAGGAAGAGTGGGCAGCCATCCCACAGGCCCACATCAGACGTCTGATCGCATCCATGCCCAGGAGATGCCAGTCGCTGATCGATGCAAGAGGAGGCCACACACCATACTAACGGGAAAGCCCGTACGCCAAAACACTCTTGTGACCCAGATGTAAAACAACTGTCATTTGATTGTTTGAACCCTAAGGTATTCTTGTGTGCAATTTGAACAATTAACTCATTAAATCAAAAAAGTTATTGAATGTCAAAATTATGGCTATGTGTGTGCCTTCAGTAGCAATGCGTTTCTTATTTGAACAGTATAGTAATAGAAACAGGACGTAATGGCGTGAAATGATTGCCTACAAAAACAGGCGTGGTACCCGAAGAGGAAGTATACTTTCTTGATGTTACCCAGTGTAAATAACTTATAGGAGGAAACCACTTTTATAACTACGTACTGCTCGGGAGGGAATCAATGAATATCACTTTTGTAGTTAAAATAACGTATAAGTCATTTCACGGTTATTAACCTGTGACGGTATTGCCTCCCCTGCTTTGCAGTAGTGGTCCAACAGTGGCCAAAACTCAAGAGTATCTAATATGGGCTTCAAAGGTGTCTACCTTCTCACAAGATTACTCTTGGCAGAGATGTAGATAGAAGAGAAGTAAAGCTTCTATCACAAGGGAGTCTTCACAAGATATTCAGATAAGCGAAAACAATGCTGCTTTGGCTGAGCACGTTAAGTCTAGAATCTGCCGACCACTTTTGTGAAGATTTAAGCAATAATTAATTTTTTGCTTGTTAAGCCCCCACCTCTGATTTAGTCAGTAGAATTCTTATTATTCTGGTATAGCTCTGATTAGAGTGTGTGTAGTACATTGACTGAGACAAACATGCAGTAACTTTAAAATGATTAAATTGAAGTTAAATTTGTAAAATTACAAATAACAAAATTTAATAATCACTTAAGTTTAAACAGTTTGAAAATAATTGATAAGTTTAGAAGAAAAGTTTCATCATTGATTGATAATAGACGATGAAAAACAGTTCACTTTTGCAGCTTAAGTATGGAACTTAGCTGCCAATGACGGTTCTGCTCCTTCTGATGGGTTGGTTCTTTTTACACTGCTCACGCTCGTCGCTGGTCGAGGTTGTCGGGTGTAGCTCGTTTCCCAGAAATGTCAAGGAGAGTCTACAAAGTTGGTGCTTAGTCTTAAAGCGTAAGCCACTTGTCCCTTCTTGTTCCAGAGATAGTACTTTCTCCTGGTACCACCAGTAACTATGATAAAGAATAGAAACGAAACGCTCTTGTGAGTATTGCGTTTCCCGACACATATTTATGTGTCCCCTTTCTTCTTATCTACAATCCCATTTATCTCAAAATGTACTCTCGATGAGAATTAAATGTAATCCCTCGGGATAAAACTTTCCTTTACATTTAAATTGAATAGCTTTCGCTTAACATTACTTTTAAATGAAAAGGTCAATAGTACAGATAGAATATGTTTACATTTACATTTCCACTGATTTAAAAATGTTCACAATATAAATTGAATATGTTTTCATTTATGTTTACACTGATTTGAAAAGTTTCAAACTTCCATTAATTTTAAAGTGTATAAGTTAACATCGACATTTACACTGTAAGTATTACAATTAGAATGTACATCATTTCTTCATCTTTTCCTCCCTGTTCCATATAAAACCTGGGACTACTTTATGCTTTCAGTTCTCTTTACGAAACTAGCGATAAAGCAATCACCTGCCCTTGGCAGTGGTGGTTCATGAAATCATCATTCTATACGCTGAGGTTGCCAGCCTCAAATAACTAGGACATCCATAAGCGATTTTCACATAGGACATCCATAAGCGATTTTATATAAGATGGATAAAAGAGACTTGAATCGGCCTCTTACACGTGTCTGGGGTGTCGTTTCTTTAATAAGATAATTCCCTCTCTGACTCCGTGGTTTTCAGTTTCCTCAAATATTTTGGTTTTCCTTATTTAAAATGTTAGAGATTTCATGGGCTGAATTGTAAGTCCTGTTGAACACTCCAATAAAAGGTGTCCGGTCTGATAAATGGAAATTCTGAATTCTAACTACAGGCAAGTCTGGTATCTTTGGCAAGCGTGATTCTCACAGTGAACTAGACTGAATCGTCAGGTTACTTACACTGTCCTAACCTGCTCTATTTGTTATGGAGCTCAAATGATCATCCAATCTGATTTGAGTATTTTGCATGACTCATCTAGTGCAAAATTTCAAACATTACTTTTCTGAAAATGGGCTGCAAACATCCGATTGCCCTGTGTACCAACTCACAAACGCATCGGTAACCTCACACAACAATGTGTGTAAGATGTAACAAATTATTACTTTCATGTAAAGTAATCTCTTTGTACCAAGGTGTACCAGAAAGGATTATGTCATGCTTGGCTGTCCAGAATGTGCCGCACAGACGATTAATCTCTTATCTGTCGCGCCTCCTGGCCTAATCTTAGCAAAGCTTTGCCGAACCCTGGCAAACGCGATGTATTATCACCCACAAGGGGTGTCAGCTGTTTGAACAAACAAACTCTCTGCTACATAGCAAACAGAAAGAAAAGGGTGCGACTCGGAAAAAATCGCAATAAAATCAGTACAAAAATGCCGTAGTGAAAGAGACATCGGAAAGAGGACTCACTAAAATTCATCTTGTGACATAACCCACCAACCAGGGCAAGAGTTTTTCTAAAACATATAAAGCTACGATCAAAGGGCATACGTTCTGTATATAAATATGTTGGTATTCATACTGAATTTTTAAAAATAATTTTCCTTTTGTTACTGACCCCATGGGGCGTGTAAAATCTTTATGGTGTAATGTAATTATGGTAAGCTGGAATGTATTGTTATAACATGAATAGTGCATCCTCAAAAACGAGGACTACACTTTGTAAACCCGGTGTCACGGGTTGCCTCCACTTTGCTCTGCAGTGATGTTCCAACAATGGCCAAAATCTAGAGTATCTAATGTGGGTCTTCAAGGGTACCTACCGTCGTACAAGATTACTCTTGGCAACGATACAGATAGAAGGATGATGCTTCTACCTCGAGGGAGTTTTCACAAGATATTTAAGAAGTCAAGAGCAATGGTGAATGTGTCTTAGCAATGTTAACTTTTATCTGCCCACCGCATTTTGTAAAAAGGTATTATATAATTCAATTTAGCCCGTACAAGCCCCCAACTGAATTAACAATTAACTTCTCCTTATTATTGGCTTTATATGTGTATATATACTTGTGTATATATACTTGTATATATATAAATATATATAAATATATATATGTTACGGTATATGATATTAACGCCGTCTGCTAAAGGTTACCAGACGTGCAATTATAAAGGTTAAGACATTTAATATATTGCGATAGATGTTTCAATTAATGAACGCTTTATACACGATCGATTATGACGTGTATAGCGTTGTTTAGGACACAGTCGGTAACTAAGAAACGCTACCCTTTTCACATAGACCGTCAAGCTGTTAAGACGCGTTTGACTCTCCTTCCAATGTTGGGCATGGTATTGCCATACAGATATATTTTATGCAAGTACGGACATGGGTCAGTCCATTGCTATTATGAAGATTTGAAATGATTAAAGGTCAGTACGAAAGTAAAAATTAAGGAAGGATGAATTACAGTCCATAGTATTTGATTTTGCCAGACTCATAGACTCACTGTCGGCCGTTGGAAACCCCAACCGCGCGTGCATACAGCTATGACAATCTGCATACAGTAATTTGATTATTGGACAAGGACTGATAGGATATCTGCATATCTATGCCATATATTTTCAAGTTATAATATGTACCTTTGTGATCAACATGCATGAATCGTTTTGATGTGTAAACTGTATTAAATGTTGGTGGACTCAATGGAACCGACTTGTCACATCAATCGTATTCCAAGGTTCAATTATTGTTCAGAATCTTCCACCCCTGCATTCGCGTAATCTTACATAGAAGGCACGATACACGATCACTCAAGAATATCAAGAAGATAAAACAATGGCCAGACATTTATAACTGTTTTATTAATGTCACATGGAACATTATTCAGAGCTAACCAAACCACGCCTTGCAACAGACCACTTCCACTTGCAACAGTGGTGTCCGGTGTCTGGGGATCGACAAAAAAATTTCTGAATGACTTTCGAATGAAATTTTACGATCAAGTTACGATCACATGATGTGCTGAATTATGACCTATGACGCAGTACTCAGTCTAATGCCTAACAACGCGACGTCACTGAAATTCGTGTAGGTGAAACTATCGGAGAAAAACTGAAGTCGTTCTTTTAAGCCTAACCAAGGGAAAAATAAGTCATTTGAAGCAGACACAAGAAATGGACTACAGGAGCAGGCAGTCAAGGGCATTAGCCTAGCTGTTGACGACCTATAGCACTGACCGAAGCAACGGGAAAGATAAGTCTAGCTGTTTAAATTGTCGTCATTGCAAAACCGTAATACTGAGTCCATTTTGCTTTGATTAGGCATGTCTATGTATTTTCATGTATATATGTTAAATTTGTTTTCCAATCGTATGTATTTGTTGTTAATTCGTGGGCCGGTTGGAGAGGGAACTGAAATCTCTGGGAATGTCGCGAACAGCTGACCACCTAGATTTCAGTCGTTCTTAGGGAACTTAAACGATCGCACTTTTGGAAGCCCATTGAGGTTGCCATTGGACAGTCTGTCCAAATCTGCTACCGTTTGACAATTTGCGTTAGCTGTACTGTCCCGTAGATAATTGGTGTATTTTATTCGTATTCAGTTAATAATTTTATTCAGTTCTGTACCATGTTCGTCACTATTTCGTCCATTCTCCTCTGACTATCATTTATTTTATGATTATTAAAATTTCGTCCGTTATGAGTCCTGTGACGTCATCATTTTTCGCAGTCATTTTTTTTATGTGTACCTTGAATATTCAGTTGACCTCAGGTCAGACCTTGACCCTTCATTTGGTCTGTGACATTTCCGCTTATTTTATTTAGTTCATAAATTCATTTTTAATTGTGAAAATGTCTTGTTTGCGTCTTGACATTGTTTGTACCCTTTAGTTGCATCATTGCTTGTCTGTCCTCATGATATATATTTATATTACATTAATAATATGCTATTATATGCAATAATACACTTGTAATCTAATTTAATTAATTTTTTTTGATAATTAAGATTAATATGGGACATTGCATAATTATGCAGTGATAGTCCAAGAAAGTAGCACTACAATTTATCATAGATGCCTAGGGCATAATAATATAATATATATATTGACAAAATAAATAATCTTATAGCTACCTTTGAGGTAATAGACCCATTGTATATTATTTAATATACTTTTCTGGTACTAAGAGAGTGACTTAGTACATTGAATAATATAATTACTAGGAATTATACCCAACATTATTGGATATTGAGGTTAATTGGGTGATATAATTACATTATATTTAACAGATATCATAACTATTTATGATATAGTATTATTTAGATACAATATTGTTACAAAATATTGTCTATTAGGTGAACTTAAACATTAAGTTCAATACTATTGTGATTACTTATATTGAATATTCCTAAGTTGAGTAAGTATAATAATTACTCTGAAGCTACTATTGACTAATTTAATCAGTAATTATCAATAATTACTTACAGATAAAAGTCAAAATGCTTACTATAGACCATTTCGTTAAAATTGGCCGTGATTATGGCTACAAATCTCAAGAACTTCGTCAGTTTGCTGAATCAGAACTCGAAAAAATATGAAAGAAAGGAAGAAGAGAAAAAGGCAGCATTAAAGAAAGAGGAAGAGGAACAAAAGGCAGCATTAAAGAAAGAGGAAGCAGAACTTGAGATGAAGCAAATTGCCAAGGAAAATAGGTTGAGAGAGATTGCTCAACGTGAAAGAGAAGAGCAAAGAGCAATCTCCAGGCAGGAAGAAGAGAATAAATTGAAACGAGAGGAAATTATTTTACAACAAGAAATGGAATTGGCGCGTATTAAATTGGAGACAGCAAGATTACAAGCACAAAATGCTGATGCAAACCAGAATAATAACGCACAAAATGGATCATCATCCAGCCAGCCTAAACACTTCTACAACTTTAAACTACCCATTTTCAACTTGAACGTCGACGACCTTTCATCGTTCCTGGCACGTTTTGAACAGACTTGCAAAACAAAACCATTTGCCTGAAGAGTCATGGGTACTCAAGTTAAATGAATTCTTGGTTGGAGAACCACTGACAGCTTCTCAAAATGCTGACCCATCAATAGCTAATAACTACGGTGCTATTAAGTCCTTGCTTCTACGAAGATTTCACCTGGACGAGGAACACTGTAGGTTGAAATTTAAGGGAATTCTACCTGAATCTCCAAGGGATTTTGCTGGATTCATTGCGAATATACGCAATACATTTAACAGATGGGTTGAACTGGCAGAAGTCAACAAATCATACGACAAATTAGTTGATTTACTACTACGAGATAAGGTATTATCTTCAGTTAGCCAGCCATTTTTTGCATATTTGCAGGAGCGTAAACCAGGTACTATGGATGAGTTAGAAAAAATTTCTTTAAACTACTGTTCGGCACACCCGAATGCAACCATTTCTAACTCCTCATTAAGAGAACCTCTACCTGTGGCGTCTAATATGGCCTACAATCACAATAACAAACAAAGACATCACAGTGTAGACAGAAGCAGGTTCCAAAGAAATCACAATGTTAACTTTCAGAAGGGACATAATAATGATTTCAACAATAAAAATGAGTTCAACAGAGGTAGATGCTGCATGTTTCGCTATTAATTATAATGTGGCAAATAGTTGCCAGCAATGCAATCTTGTTTTTCAGAAGGCGAAAGAAACAGTGCTTAACTGCGGACATATTATACCACAGGTAGGTCTTGCAGTCAACGATGGAACAGGCCTACTAATTTTTAACAGGGGATTAGTTAATGGATCCGTCGTCTCAGTATTGAGGGATTCGGGATCCACAACGATTGGTGTACGACAGTCGCTGGTACATCCCAGCTGTGCAACGGGGGAATATGTTCGTTGCATGACGTTTGGTGGAACAATAGAGTTTTACCCCACAGCTATTATTCATGTCAACACTCCTTTCTTCACAGGAAACGTAAAAGTATGTATGCTAAAAAAGCCTATAGCTGATTTGATGGTTGGTCGTATACACGGCAGTAAAGATTGTACTCCAGATGAGATTATAGAATGGGAGAAACATAACCTATGCACTGGAAACGCCGTGACAACTAGAGCGCAGACTCAACTCATGGAGAAAGTTGATGATAATAAAATGGATGCAGACAACCAAGAGGAATTTGTAGTCAATTCACCTATTGACAGGGAAACATTTGCAACCAAACAAAAAGAGGATAAATCTTTAAAAAAATTTTTTAAGCTGGTTGATAAGGTTGACAATCTATCCTCAGGTAATAATAACAAACATTGTTTTGTTATTAAAAATGGCATATTGATTAGATGTTTTAATGACAAATCACAAATGAAACAAAATACTCAACAGTTGACAAGGAACTTTTATCGGTGATCTGGGCAATAACGAAGCTTGAAAAGTTTCTCCTCGGTGCTCCCTTTACCATACAGACGGACCAACGTGCGGTCGCATCCTTGCGTCGATCCAACCACAAAAGCCAGAAACTTGCCAGATATTCAATCATCCTACAGCCATTCGAGTTCTCCATTGAACACATACCTGGCACTGAAAATTGTGTGGCAGATGCGTTGTCACGTAATCCTATTGACGACGAATAATCAACATTGACACTCTTAAACTACATCAATCAGAACTACATTGGATTGAACGAAGTATCAACTATAAAGGAACTAACCTTGCCTTCAATTCAAACTTTATAAACACTATATGCATCACAGAATTGAACGACAAGACAATCAAGGTATATATACTTACATTCGAACTTCGTATAATATCCATACACGATATACGAATATCATTGAACAATCATGGAATAATATCTGACGACAAGTCGAACTTATTATCCTATGGACTCTTAATTCTTCGATGCAGTTATAAATGACATTTCTTTCCGACGTGGACATTTGAACACTTTTGCCTAAAAGAATTCATCAGTATCAAGACTACGGATGGATCATCATATCCTATACAAATTAATTAGTTAACTTAACTTCTTAATTGAATTATTATCAATAAAATGAAATGTGAGAAAAAAAATGAAATGAAAGAACAAAAAAAAAAAAAAAGAGAACGAAATACTAAAAGAAGAAATTATGAAAAGAGAAAATAAATCTCACACAAGTATTAGATTAATAATTTTTTTTAATGTACCTATACATTATTTAGTTAGTTAAATTAGATAGTTATTATTCACTAACACTTAACACACACAATTAAGTTAAAACTTATATTCGAATTTCTTTCTATTTCTTCTCACTTATTTTGTCTTTTTCTTCTCTCATAACATCGCGTTACATTAGAACCTTAATAATTTAACTCTTAGTTTAATTAATTAATTTAATTTTAATTAGTCAAATTAATTCCTATATGACATACTAATACGACAGACCTTACTTTAATTTAATTTTATCATTCACTATTAACATTGGACATTTATTTAGTTGATATAATGACATGTATAATATTGATATATAATGTGATTTATGATTAGATGACTATGACAAATAGTTAGTTGACACGACCGCAACACGGTTCTACTCAAGACCAGACGTTTTGATTATTGGACAAGGACTGATAGGATATCTGCATATCTATGCCATATATTTTCAAGTTATAATATGTACCTTTGTGATCAACATGCATGAATCGTTTTGACGTGTAAACTGTATTAAATGTTGGTGGACTCAATGGAACCGACTTGTCACATCAATCGTATTCCAAGGTTCAATTATTGTTCAGAATCTTCCACCCCTGCATTCGCGTAATCTTACATAGAAGGCACGATACACGATCACTCAAGAATATCAAGAAGATAAAACAATGGCCAGACATTTATAACTGTTTTATTAATATCACATGGAACATTATTCAGAGCTAACCAAACCACGCCTTGCAACAGACCACTTCCACTTGCAACATATATATATATATATATATATATATATATATATATATATATATATATATATATATTATATATATATATATATATATATATATATATATATATATATATATATATATATATTACACTGATTCCTACATGTACACTCCTATCTATAATAACTGAATCAACTTTGAATTTATAAAGCAACATTTAACAAATTTAATGATCAACTATTATGTAGCATTTAAAACAAAATAGTTTATCTTTATATGTAATACAGAACAATTTTATTATCGTTATCGATACTTGATGGAAGGTAAATGTTCGTTGCTGTGGACAGTTTAATAAGCATAGCTGAAAATCGGTGAGCACTGCTGCAGTTGTTCGTCAATTCGTCTCTCTGTGATAAGGGGCACGTCCCGAGCGAAGGGCGCGGGGTAACCTCTTCTGGTGTCAGTGCTAATTATCTTCACAGACCCGTCAGATGTGGCCGTCTAGTATCGACAATCAGTTTTCTGAATCACAGACTCGCAGAACGAACTTTAGAGAAAATAAAAAGTACAAAGGCCTCTGCTAAGTCTTTGTTTTTCTAACATTAAACAGGCGCCTTCCTTGCTGTCCGTCCACCAGGTCTTTTTTGTCTCTGAAGTTTCATCCTCCCTGAGTATATACTGCATAACTCAGGAAATATGATGCTGAATCTCCATCATCTTTTAAGTAATTTAATGGAAAAATGAGACTGGACAGTGGCGAATACAATGGCTTGTGCCTGAATGAACAAGGTTAAGTTTACATATATTATCCTTGAGAGATTAAAAGAGTCCATAGACAAGAAACTGAGAGATGAACAAGCAGGTTTTCGACAAAACAGATCATGTACAGACCAGATAGCCACTTTGAGAATAATAGTTGAACAAGTCTGGAATGGAATTCACCACTATACATCGGATTTGTGGACTACGAAAAGGCATTTGACAGTGTAGACAGAGAATCACTTTGGAAATTGATGAGGCATTATGGAGTTCCCCTGAAGATCATTAATTTAATAAAGAAAACATATGAAGACATGACATGCAGAGTTCTTCACGAAGGACAGCTTACAGAACCGTTTGGGATAAGAACAGGAGTGCGACAGGGATGCCTCTTGTCTCCATTTCTTTTCTTGCTGGCAATAGATTGGGTTATGAGATCATCGACAACACACAACAGAAATGGAATCCAGTGGACTCTGACTAAGCAGTTGGATGATCTGGATTTTGCTGATGACTTGGCTCTTCTGTCCCATAACCGTAATCAGATGCAGGACAAATTGAAAACACTCGATGAGAGGTCACAGCAATTGGGTCTGAAAATACACAGGGAAAAGACAAAAATAATGAGAATAAATGCAGGTAATGATAACAGGGTTGAACTTGAAGAAACACCAATTCAAGATGTAGAATCATACACATATCTTGGCAGTAATATAGACAAAGTTGGAGGGACAGACAGCGATATCAAAATAAGAATACAAAAGGCAAGAGGAGCTTTCATTGCATTGGGAAATATATGGAGATCAAGAGAAATCGGATCCAACACGAAAATAAGAATCTTCAATTCAAATGTGAAGTCAGTTCTATTGTATGGCTCGGAGACATGTAGAACAACAAAGACAACAACCAAAAAGCTACAGACTTTCATAAATGGGTGCTTGCGTAGAATAGAGGGATTAAAATGGTATGACAAGGTTACCAACATGGAACTGATGACAAGAACTAGACAAGTGCCAGTGGAACAAGAGATGAGAAGAAGACGATGGCGATGGATAGGACACACACTGAGGAAACCTGTTGATAGCATTACAAGGCAGTCCTTGTTCTGGAACCCCCAGGGCAAGAGAGGCAGAGGAAGACCAAGAAGTACATGGAGAAGAGAGTTGGAAACAGAGGTGAAAATGATGAGGAGAACATGGAAAGAACTTGAGATGATGGCACGGGACAGGAGGACTTGGCATGTGTTTGTTGAAGGCCTATGCTCCTTTGGGAGTGGAGGGTTATGAATGAATGAATATATATATATATAAACAAAACAAGGCTGCGTTCTCGCTCCAACCCTCATCGGGATCTTCTTCACCTTCCTCCTGAAAAATGCATTCAGAGATGCAACTGAAGGAATATGCCTTCACACTAGGTCAGATGGCCGTCTGTTTAATCTCGCAAGGCTGAATGCAATACACAAATGTATGTAACAGTGTAGACCACCACGTCGCTACAACTGTTAGCCTTATAGTAAAGTACTTATGAATGACTAATTAGAGATAAATAAACCCCTAGTCAAGAATCAATGACATCATCAGTCATGACACACATGAACCCATGATGTCATCAAACCTTGTGTGGCCTCCATACAAGTCAGACCGGAAAACATTTAGATTAGAGAGAACTTTAAACAATGGTTGGTCATCATCACATAGAAACAATAATTTTAGACTAGAGGATTCGTAGTTAGTTAGGTTAAAGAGTATTTCAACAGTCCACTAGCCCCCAAGACCAATCATTAGAAGGTTTCCGGTCTTAACTCCAATGAGAAATATTTCTTCTGGCAAGCCATAGTACCAGACTAGTATAAAGACTGATGCATCTTAGTAACCATCAGAGCTTGAGACAGTTATCTCATAGCTAGAGTCAAACCAACATAAGGCGTTCTCTAGTCGAGGTGTGGAGCAACGTGGCGCATCCCCTACTATTGAACACTAAGCCTTTGACTCATACGGTTAGGACAAGAATATAACCGTCTAGAGACCTCCTACAAACCAGGTTAAATTAGTGACCCAGCACTAACCCCTGCTACGATTTTATTGTGGCTTGCTCCACAACTTGTAAGTTCGACTTAGTTTTAATCAAAGACTCGTTCGAATTTTTATTTCGCTAGGATTTTCCACAGATGCCACTAAACGACTACAGTATTAAGGAGCCGTAAGCCTTTCGCCTTGGAGGCTAAAGCTGGCAGTTTTTCCTTTCCTCCCCCACCAGAAATAAGCTTGGAGCTTCCACATTTTTCTACTTAGAAAACGAAACGAAATAAAGGATATCTTTTATAACCATTTGGACTTATCAAATGCTCTGCACTATTTAAATTTCCATTGACTGTTAAAGTTGCTGTTTATAGTCAACCCTTCAAGTTTAAAACCACAAAGGCACTTACGAGTACTCCTGATTACCTGGGTTGTTCCTCACTTCTGGAAGCAACATCTCTGGTGATTAACCAGTCTTCCCCAGAAGAACCACTACAAAGAAAGTCTTGTGATTATTTCCCTTAGCACAAGCGATCTACATATTTTCCTCCCTTTCTACAAAGTCCCACGGTCACACATAACTTGATTTGGTGCCGTTTCCCGTCCACTCCTTCCTTCCCCGGTCACATCAGACGGGTCACTATAAAAGACTTGTCATTCGCTGATGACGCTGCAGTCGTCACAGCAGCTACCTTTGCCTGCCTCACGTCGCGTGTTTGAGGAAACTCCAAAGTCACAACAGTAAACGAGCAGACCGTTGACACGAAAAGGCAATTCGACTGGTTTTTCCCACACTAAAAAGACATATTATGATAACTGGTTCCATCATGAAGGGAAATACGGTCGCATCTGTGGAGCCGAAGCAAAAATACGAAAGGGAGGGGAGATTATGGGCTGTCTAATTTAAGATTGACGCTGCCGGAGTCGGAAATTTAATTTTCAAACACTAGGAAAAAGAAGAGGGGAGGAGACAAAAATCAAAGATAAGATAGGGGCTGTCCTAATGGTGAGAAAATAGACAGGAATTCTGAGACATCTCATCACAATTAACAGAGAAGAATTGGAAGACTATCATTGGTTCATTTTTTTCTCAAATATTTCTTCCAAATTGTTTTCCTCCTGTCTGTTGTGTACATTCTCATACCCTTAAATAGAAACTTTTGGAAAACAGATTCGTAAAACATCCGAGTCCACCTCGAGGCTAAGCTGTTTACACTGATTTGGAGATAGGTCTCAATGATATGCCATGTCAACAGAGATGACCTCATTCCACAGTCGTTCATCACTCCCTCGACCTGACCTCTCTTCTAACATCCTCCCTAAGCTAACATTCTGCATAGTCGACTGGGCGTCTGATGAAAGGAATATAACTTATCAATACTTCATGTTTAAATTGCAGACTGTCATAAATGGGTGCTTGCGCTGAATGGACGGATTGAAATATATGACGAAATTGCAAACAGGGAACTGATGAAAAAAAAAACTGACAAACACCAGTGGAAAAGGAGCAGAGACAAAACCGCTGCTATTGGATAGGAAACAAAACAAAATGGAAAAAAAAACCAGTTCATGGCATTACAAAGCAGTTCCTGCTATGGAAATCCTCAGAGTTAAACAAATAGAGAAAGAGACGAACAAAAAGCATGGAGGAAAAAACACGAGACAGACATGAGATGGATAAATTAGCACGGAAAGACACTGCACGGGACTGGAGCTTTATGGCTTTCTTTATTTCTTCTTTCGTTGTTAATTTGTAGCTCTTCTTCTGCTGGCTGGATGTCTGGGGGTTTTGTGGAGCTGGTTTACTGAGAAGGTCCTCAAAATATTCTGTCCACCTCTTCATTTGCTCTTGTATAGGGCTGAGCAGTTTTCCATTCTTGTCTTTTATGAGGCAACTTGTTTGTTTGTGTATCCCTGTTAGCTTTTTTGTGCTGTTATACAGTTCTCTCGTATTGCCTTTTGCTGCAGCATCTTCTGCCTCTCTTGCCAACTCCTCAATATACTTCCTCTTGTCTCTTTTGATACTTCATTTTACTTCTTTGTTTGCTTCTGTGTACACTTCTTGAGTCTTGGCTTTGGAACTTCTGGTTTTGCTTGTGTTTAAATCTGCTTTCTTGTTTTTTCTGTCTTTCATCTTACTGGTGGTTTCTGTTGTTATCCATGCTTTTTGTTGACGTTCCCTTTTCCCCAGTATTTCTTCCCATGTCTCATTCCATGCAGTTTTTTTATTTGCTGCCAATAGTCTTCTGTGTTCACTACATTTTTCAGCTGTTGGAGCACTTGGAATTGGTTGGATATTGTGACCGCAAATTTCTCTCTAGTTTCTTGATTCCTTAGATATCATACATTAAAGTGTTGTCTATAACTTTGCATTGTTGCATATCTCTTGAGTCTCATTTTTACTTTGGCTATCAGAAGGTGGTGATCTGATGCCACATCTGCTCCTCTATATACCTTTACATCCTGCAATGATGATCTAAACTTCTTGTTTATGCATATATGATCAATCTGATTTTCTGTTCTATGGTCTGGTGATATCCATGTTGCCTTATGTATTCTCTTATGTGGAAACATGCTTCCTCCTATAGCCAGTTGATTTGAAGAACAGAAGTTTGTGAATAGGTCCCCATTTTCATTCATTGTTCCTAGCCCATGTTTTCCCATGACTTCTTCAAAGCCGGTGTTGACTGTACCTATCTTTCCATTCATGTCACCCATCAAAATTGTGATGTCTCTCTTCCTGTTAGGGAATTCTCAGAGTAAAACAAATAGAAAGAGACGAACAAAAGCATGGAGAAAGGAACATGAGACAGACATGACACGGATAAATTAGCATGGACAGACACTGGACTGGACTAGTGCTGGGTGTTAAATGAAGCTTGACGGTGACACAAGAGAACATTCAAACGTGTCGTTCTTGTTGGTCAGAAATGACGCCATTGCAATCCGGGCGAACCCATTGGTGCTTGAGTCTCCCTCAGCAAATTTCGAAGGTAAATGTGTTGAAGAATATGGCTTTACGAGGAAGTAACCCGCCAAACATGATGGGGAAATAATTATGTTGCGTTCTTTCTGCTGAATATCCTGATATCCTGAAAACGACACGAATTTTCCTATGGCCATTTTATTCCATTCCAGTCCATTTCAACTTCAATGGATCTTTGTAGTCAAACATAAAAAGCTGAAAGGCCTGCGTGCTTAAGAATTGGTGTTCAATTTAGCATTCACAGTGCAGTGCGTGCTGTTTCTTAATTTCCCCTAAATTGCACCAAAGACAGATTGCAAGGCTTGCGCGTATATTTAATTGGATGTTCAAATTAGCTTTCACTGTGCTGTCGTAAATTTATTTTGAGAGAAAAGAGTCTTAGAAATAGTGGTCCGGTTTAGAGTGGAAAATGATGATGGAAAGCTCAGTGATAGAATATGTAGATATTAAATAGTTGCTTCACAGCGTGCTGGAGGAGAGTAAAGACAGACTTATTTACGACAAATCGCTTCTCTCAATCTTCTCTTCCGCTCTCCTGGTCAAACAATTATTTGCCAGTTTTCCAGACTCGCTTCTGCGCGCACACCGATTTGGTGTTTTTCCACACACACAGACGATGTAGATACAAACTATATTAAACGAATAGGGGAAAAGTTGGGCTTTGGGTATATCCAACACACAGAACTAAATGAGTTTATGTGATTTTATTCACTTTAAACATCAATCACTAACAAATATCAGGTATTACATAAATTATCATAAGTACACAAATGCAAATAACAAATTTGGGAGGGGTGAAGAAGATTGGTATCGACTAAGCCCTTCCCGCTTATTAAACAAAGACAAACCCAGTCCAGAGATAGATAATATCAGGAACATAGGTACGTTAACCTAACAGTGAAGTTAATTGCTCTGAAAGAGGTGTTACAAAGTTAGGTATAGGTGATAGAAAAAAAACCTGTTCTTCCCAGCTGTTCTTCCCTTTACTAAGCAAATGGAAAGGAGGGGGTTTTTAAACAGAGTTAACCAATTAGCAACTCCCCCTTAAAGGAACAATGCAGGGAATACAGAAAATTATATTACTAGGCAAGAAAGTTAACAACAGGTTTACAAAAGAAAACGATTAAATTTCCTGTCATTCATACACACGCGTGAGGATCCACACTCATATACTCACACACTTACCGAATGCAGCCTCAGACGATCCATAAAAGTATATAAAAACAGCAAGTAATCTTTCGACATATGAACTGTCTAGTCCTTCGATGTCCCGCCCCAGATGTTTGCGAGGGTTTGTTGGTAACAAATATTCTCACTTATCGCAAGACTTGAAGACTAAGAGTTCTCGTGTTTTTATTATATATATATAAAAGGAGTCTATGGGATGGTACTAACACAGTTCGGCACAGGGGTGAAAATGAAGTGGTCTCTTTTAATCCTCCGCTATGGTAAAATTCCTTCAATGTGTGATGATAGTTTTATTAAATCCAATTGAGGAAAAAAACTAGGCTCGGTTACAGTCAGGAAAATATGTACTCTCTCACAGTAAACAGTAAATATGATATCGCTACTGGCGATGAGTACCTTCCAGTTTATCTTACAGGTTTGCAAGGGTAATTTGATGATTATTCTTTAAAATGTTCTTGGGTGGGCTTTATTTCATTTAATTCTGACAGCTAGGTCGCAAGGACCGCCACAAGATTATATTTTAAAAGAAATGTTTCTTCAATATGACTGGAAGTTTATAGGATGATTTCTTTATTTCTTTCTTTATTTAGCTGGAACCGCAGGTACGATCACTCTGTGTGAAAGAAAAAAAGACATGTAACATACCGAAAAATCAAGCGCGATAAATTTCCCGTTAAGCCTATAATACACTCGAGTATTTAATTATGTATTTAATAAACACTGCGCGAATTCTAGTGGTTAAAACACATCTATAAAACTAGGACTTAACTGAATTTATTAATTATAAATTCCTTCGCGACTTTAAAAGTTAAGTTAAGCATCTATTATCTTTTGAAATAATATAATAGATAGATCATTATATTTACAACTGGAACTATTGAGATGGTTTAATTTAATAGATTTAAATTAACACATAATCCATTGAAATAGAATGACTGAACTAGACCACTGATCACTTTACGCAATATATATTACCGCTTTGCACAGAATAGAAAACACTGCAAATTTATATATAAAATCCAGGGGAAAATCTATAACAAGATTTCAATAAAGCTAGTGCTTCTGTAAAGGTCTGGCCAGCGAATGATAACGTGTCTAGTCTTCATGGTCTATTTAGCTAAAATGGAATGTAAGTTGAGTGGGACATGATAAACTTGACAGCTTATTTGATCTCACGAACTTTTGGGGATCTGACCGCCAAATCAAGAGAAGATGCCGCCCCCTGGTCTTCGTATCTCCGTTCGCTGCTGCCCGTTTCGGCTTTCCCCCGTTCGCTCGGTTGCGATTGACACCGAGACGCGAAATCAGCGGCAAGCAACTGCGTCTCGTAGCAGAGACCACTACTGTCTTTGATAACGCCGATAGTCTCCCCTGAAATCCCTCAGTCTGTCTCTTTGATCTCGTGCCGCCTACTAAATGAGTCCCGGTGGAATGAGTTCTGGCAAACGAAAAGTTACAACAAATGTTCAGGGGTTCTAATGTTTTGAAAAGCTAAAGGTCCCTTTAAATCATCCATCATATCAGGGAAAATTCACTTGTCAAACTAGACGTACGTCACAATCGTCCCCACTTTTAGACATGAAACCATTTTTCATGTTTCATTTTTTGACAATGGAGGTGACCTGATTGGTGATTTTAGGATGAGTGGTATCTTTAGTTTGCTCTTCTTCCTCTGTAGACCAGTTTCTACTCAGGAAATCAGCCCCGACATTCTGTCTTCCCGGAATATATTCCACTTTGAAAGAATAAACGCTTAAAAGAAGCGCCCAACGCATGATCCTTGCGTTAAATTCTTTATTGGCACCAAGAAATGCTAACGGAGCGTGGTCTGTTTGCACCGTGAAAGATGTACCATAAAGAAACTCATGATGGCGTCTGATACCGTCAATCAGAGCAAGACATTCCCTTTCAACTACGCTGTAGTTCCGTTCTGCTTTATTTAATTTCCGACTGCCATAGGCAACTGGAAATAGCATGTTCAGGTCACTGTCATCGGCTTGAAGCAGTGTTGACCCGATGCCCTGACCTGACGCGTCGACTCTCAGTACAAAAGGTTTCTTGAGGTCAGGCAACCTCAAGATGGGGTATGCAGACAACTGTCCTTTCAAAGTGCTATACGCGTGTTCGCACTTTTGATCCCATATGACCTTATCAGGACAACCTTTCTTTGTGAGGTCAGTCAGCGGTGCCGTCAGTCCGTTGAAGTTCTGGATGTACTTCTGATAGTATGCACATAGCGATATGAAGGAACGTACGTCTTTCTTCGTTCGGGGTCTTTTTGCTGCCACTATTTTCTCCACTTTCTTCTTAATAGGCCAACTGCATCCGTGAGAAATAGTGTGCCCCAGGAAGTCTAACTGTTCAAACCCGATGAGACATTTGCTAGGTCTGGCTGTAAGACCCGTTTCCTGTAGTCTCCTGAGTAGCATAGCAACCGTAGCAATATGTTCTTCATAGGTTTCCGATGCAATTAAGATGTCATCCATGAAATTATGGATATGGGGACTTTGCAAAGGTTGTAGAAGCTTCCTCATCATCCTGGTGAACACTCCTGGTGCATTATGCAAACCGAACGGCATCACGTTAAATGTGTAATGTCCTTCACTAGTGCTGAAAGCTAACAAAGGTTTAATTTCCTCCTTGACTGGTATTTGATAATAACCTTTGCTGAGGTCAATCTTGGAGAAGATCTTTGCTTTGCTGAGCTTGGTGAACAACTCAGAAACAGTTTGGAGAGGTTCGGGCTGGAATTCCGTTACCGTGTTTAGCAACCTGTAATCAATGCACAGCCGAACTTCCTTATTGGGCTTCTGCAACAGCACTACACTCGAGCTGTAAGGAGATGTAGACTCACTGATAATTCCTGCCTGACGCAGCTTGTCTATTTCTCCGCGAAGTGCATCAGCTTTAGCGTACGGGATGGGGTAAACTCTGGTTTGAACAGGGGTCTCGTTTGTTAATTTCATATCAAATTCAATGAGATTTGTTCGACCAGGTACATCCGTTAAGACTGCACTGTACTGTTTTAGTAGAGCCCTGGTTTCTGTTTGTTGTTCTGGTGAGAGATTGTCGCCGAACTTGACATCTTTAAAGGATTCTGTGGGTTGCAATGGATACTCCATGCAACCATCATCATCTTCCTCGTCTTCCGTTGCTATGGCGACAGCCAGGAGATGCTCGGAGGATGGCACCGGTCTTTCCAAATATTTCTTTAGCAGATTTATGTGGAAGACCTTCTCCTTTCCTTTGATGGAGATCTTGTAGTTGGTACGTGAGATCTTTTTAAGGACGGTAAACGGTCCTTGCCATCCGATGCGAAGTTTATTGCTTCCGGTTGGAAGTAGCAATAGGACTTTCTCCCCTGGTTGTAGTTCTCTCTCTTTTGCAGCTTTGTTGTATCTTTTAGTAATTTTAGCGCGGGCTTTCTTAAGGTTGGTAGTAGCTAGATCCCATCCTAGCTTTAGCCTTTCCTTAAGCTCAGATACATACTTGCTTGCAGAGACGACTGTCTCGTCAGCCTTCTGGTCTGTCAGGGACCGAAGTAAGGCTTCTAGTGGCCCCTTAATAGGTCTGCCAAATAAAAGTGTAGCTGGCGCAAAACCCGTAGACGCTTGGGGTACCTCTCGGTAGGCGAATAAGGCAGCCGATATATATTGGTCCCAGTCTTCCGGTTTCTCCTGACCCAGCTTACGTAACATCATGGTGAGGGTACCGTTAAAACGTTCCACGAGCCCATTTCCGGCCGGATGGTAGGGACTTGTGTGGATATGTTTGGCCCTCAAGATCTTAAAGATCTCCTCCATTAACAGGCTACGGAATTGGGATCCATTGTCCGTCAAAACTTGTTGAGGGAATCCCAACCGTGTAAAAATTTGCACAAGGGCTTCTGCGACATGCTTGGAATTAGTGCATGGTAGCGGTACGGCTTCGGCCCACATAGTGCAAGTGTCATCTAAGGTCAGGATGAACCTGTTCCTTCTTTTGGTCTTTTCCAGAGGACCAATAATGTCGACAGCAACCCGTTCAAATGGAGTCCCTACTATTGGCATTTGCCCCATAGGTACTGGGGGTGTCAAGTGCTTGGGTGCTACCCGTTGGCACTGGGCGCAGGATTTCACATACCTGACAATGTCAGAGTTCATTCCTGGCCACCAATAGTGGTTTTTTATTCGCTGAATAGTGGCGTTTTGTCCCATGTGTCCGCTAAAGGGAAGAGAGTGCCCCATTTCTAAGATCTGGTTTCTGTACTGCGTCGGTATTAGGAGCTGGTTATTCCCCGTGTCCGGGTTGCCCGTTCTACGATACAATACACCATCCTTAGAAAAAATGTCTCCGTTGTGTCTGGGGTCCTTAGCCATGGGCAGTTTTTTAAAGCAGGGCGCCAGAGTAGGGTCCTTTTGTTGCGCCTCCTTCAGTTCATTCGGCAACAAGTTTGGCGCAGGCTCCCTCTCCTTCTTGGCTTGCCCTCTTGTGGTTACCGCTGCCACAATCGGCTCCTTAGGTCTCCCAATGAACACATATCTACATCCCAGGATAACTGGGTAGATCGGATCATCCATTATGGCCGCTTTAATAACTCCTCTGACAAAGTCAGAGTGTATTTCTACCAGTGCGATAGGAAGCGTCCTGGGTGCATCACTCCTGAAAACTCCACTAAGTTTGACGGTTTCCTCTGTCTCCTGACCGGGTTTGACTAGGTGCCTAGCGACAATACAATCAAAACTTAATCCAGTGTCAAAAAGACAAGTAGTAGAGGTACCGTTCAAAATTACAGTTCCTCGAGTTGAGGGTCGGTCCCCCTCAGGTTGAGAATCACTGACATTGACTCTACCTTTCGAGGCTGTATGCAAACATCCAATGCGGTTTGCACCGGTTTGTTTGCCCTGATCAGACGTTCCTGGTGTAGGGGTCTTCCCTTTTCCTTGACCTTGGTGGCCGCGCTGCCACGTAGGCTTGGTGGGTTGATCAGAATTGTTGTTTGGGGGGTATCGGGTTTTGTAGAATTTCGATTTTTCCTGGGGAGGTTTCTGGGTATTGTTATCTCGTTGGTTATAATGTTGAGAGGAAGTGGAAGAATAGGATGCCTGCTCTAGATTCTGTTTTCGAGATGGCTCATCGGTGGGTTTACGTTTAGTGCTGGGAAGTTCGGCCATTGCATTGCTATAGCGTTCGGCTTTATTGAGTATGTCTTCAAGCCTGACTGCCCCCTGTTCAGCCAAAAATCTACGAGTTTCATTCGACAAAGTGGATTTTATCTGCTCCACAAGAACAAGTTCGAGGAGTCCCTCATATGAAAGAGGTAGGTCAGATAATTCAATGCACTTTGTCAGATAACCCGTGAGACGTGAAGAGAACTGGGGAAATGTTTCCGTGCTCTCTTTTCGGCTGTTTCTGAACAACTGCAGAAACTTTCGGGCAGTCATCTCAAACTGCTGTAGTAAGGCCTTCTTCAACAGGTCATAATCATGTTGATTCGGTCCCAGCTTTGTGTACACGTCATAAGCATTGCCTTTCAGTGACGTTGAAAGTTTGAGCGCCCAGCGGGTACTCTCTAACCCATAAAGATTCGCGAGTCTCTCGAATTTTTCTAGGTAGCTGTCAATTTTTTCGTTAGGGCTAGGAAAAGATTCTAAAGAAAACGACATAGCAGTTAATTGGGCAGACTGAGTGCTGGAGAGATCCATTGTTTGAGACTGGGGCGAAGACGGCTCTCCATTATTTGAAGTAGAGGCACTCCGACTCTCTAAAGCCTTGAGCGCTAATTCATGCTGTCTTTCCTTGTCTCTCTCTCTTTCCCTGCGGGCGTCCATCTCTGCCTCAATTTTCTTCTGCTCCAATTGACGATCGTCCGCTTCTTTCTTCCTAGCTTCTGCCCTCTCTTCCTCCGCGTCATACCTTTGAAGTTCCTGGTTGATAAACAGATTCGCAGCTTCTGTGTCTAGTCTTGAGTCCTTGGCCTCTTGCCTCAAAATGGATCTTATCCTAATTCTCTCAGCCCTTGTCAAAGAACTGGATGCTTCTAAGACTAGAGAATAGTAAGATGGAACAAGAAGGGGAAAAACTCAAAGCCGCTACGAGAAAAACAAAAGAAAAAAAAAATTTACTAGAGTTACCTCCTACCTGTACTGTGCAAACTTATCGCTGCTATTATCTGGCAATTAAGGCTCTAAACGCAAGCGACTATGCCACTAAATGGTAAGTTACACTGGAAAAGAATCTACTTTTACTAACAGTAGAGAAAAATTTAAATTAAAACAATTTAAAAGAAAAAAAAATTTTCCACTAAATTTTTAATCTCTGACAACAAACTCCGTCCCTAAAGTCAATTATTGAGATGAGACGTTGTTAACTTAATTTTTCAAAATCAGAACAATCCGTCTTTAGCTAAGCTCAACTCTTTTTAACTTCAAAAACCTTAGTGACTGTAAAACAATCACGCAATCCCAGCAACTCTTATAAAGAAAGAAATTGAATTATCTCCGCCAGAGGATAATTAAAATAGCAAATATTTTTGTTTATCTGTACTTTCTACTGCTGTGGAGAGAAAACAACCTGTAAATATTCTGTGTGGACAACCCAAATACTTAAAGAACGTTTGTCTAGGGGTGTAATTATTTATTTATTTCCCTAATTCACAAGACAAATCATTCACACTCTACCTAGTTAGACCCAGACTAAATCAGACTCAAAATATCTTTCACCCGGCTATACGATTGCCTCAAATGTAGCTCAAGATCCCAGAACCAGCCCACAAATATGTGTGCATCAAATGTATCTCAAAATAATCCTGGACGAGCCAGCCAAATATTGTCGTAAATTTATTTTGAGAGAAAAGAGTCTTAGAAATAGTGGTCCGGTTTAGAGTGGAAAATGATGATGGAAAGCTCAGTGATAGAATATGTAGATATTAAATAGTTGCTTCACAGCGTGCTGGAGGAGAGTAAAGACAGACTTATTTACGACAAATCGCTTCTCTCAATCTTCTCTTCCGCTCTCCTGGTCAAACAATTATTTGCCAGTTTTCCAGACTCGCTTCTGCGCGCACACCGATTTGGTGTTTTTCCACACACACAGACGATGTAGATACAAACTATATTAAACGAATAGGGGAAAAGTTGGGCTTTGGGTATATCCAACACACAGAACTAAATGAGTTTATGTGATTTTATTCACTTTAAACATCAATCACTAACAAATATCAGGTATTACATAAATTATCATAAGTACACAAATGCAAATAACAAATTTGGGAGGGGTGAAGAAGATTGGTATCGACTAAGCCCTTCCCGCTTATTAAACAAAGACAAACCCAGTCCAGAGATAGATAATATCAGGAACATAGGTACGTTAACCTAACAGTGAAGTTAATTGCTCTGAAAGAGGTGTTACAAAGTTAGGTATAGGTGATAGAAAAAAAAAACCTGTTCTTCCCAGCTGTTCTTCCCTTTACTAAGCAAATGGAAAGGAGGGGGTTTTTAAACAGAGTTAACCAATTAGCAACTCCCCCTTAAAGGAACAATGCAGGGAATACAGAAAATTATATTACTAGGCAAGAAAGTTAACAACAGGTTTACAAAAGAAAACGATTAAATTTCCTGTCATTCATACACACGCGTGAGGATCCACACTCATATACTCACACACTTACCGAATGCAGCCTCAGACGATCCATAAAAGTATATAAAAACAGCAAGTAATCTTTCGACATATGAACTGTCTAGTCCTTCGATGTCCCGCCCCAGATGTTTGCGAGGGTTTGTTGGTAACAAATATTCTCACTTATCGCAAGACTTGAAGACTAAGAGTTCTCGTGTTTTTATTATATATATAAAAGGAGTCTATGGGATGGTACTAACACAGTTCGGCACAGGGGTGAAAATGAAGTGGTCTCTTTTAATCCTCCGCTATGGTAAAATTCCTTCAATGTGTGATGATAGTTTTATTAAATCCAATTGAGGAAAAAAACTAGGCTCGGTTACAGTCAGGAAAATATGTACTCTCTCACAGTAAACAGTAAATATGATATCGCTACTGGCGATGAGTACCTTCCAGTTTATCTTACAGGTTTGCAAGGGTAATTTGATGATTATTCTTTAAAATGTTCTTGGGTGGGCTTTATTTCATTTAATTCTGACAGCTAGGTCGCAAGGACCGCCACAAGATTATATTTTAAAAGAAATGTTTCTTCAATATGACTGGAAGTTTATAGGATGATTTCTTTATTACTTTCTTTATTTAGCTGGGACCGCAGGTACGATCACTCTGTGTGAAAGAAAAAAAGACATGTAACATACCGAACAATCAAGCGCGATAAATTTCCCGTTAAGCCTATAATACACTCGAGTATTTAATTATGTATTTAATAAACACAGCGCGAATTCTAGTGGTTAAAACACATCTATAAAACTAGGACTTAACTGAATTTATTAATTATAAATTCCTTCGCGACTTTAAAAGTTAAGTTAAGCATCTATTATCTTTTGAAATAATATAATAGATAGATCATTATATTTACAACTGGAACTATTGAGATGGTTTAATTTAATAGATTTAAATTAACACATAATCCATTGAAATAGAATGACTGAACTAGACCACTGATCACTTTACGCAATATATATTACCGCTTTGCACAGAATAGAAAACACTGCAAATTTATATATAAAATCCAGGGGAAAATCTATAACAAGATTTCAATAAAGCTAGTGCTTCTGTAAAGGTCTGGCCAGCGAGTGATAACGTGTCTAGTCTTCATGGTCTATTTAGCTAAAATGGAATGTAAGTTGAGTGGGACATGATAAACTTGACAGCTTATTTGATCTCACGAACTTTTGGGGATCTGACCGCCAAATCAAGAGAAGAAGCCGCCCCCTGGTCTTCGTATCTCCGTTCGCTGCTGCCCGTTTCGGCTTTCCCCCGTTCGCTCGGTTGCGATTGACACCGAGACGCGAAATCAGCGGCAAGCAACTGCGTCTCGTAGCAGAGACCACTACTGTCTTTGATAACGCCGATAGTCTCCCCTGAAATCCCTCAGTCTGTCTCTTTGATCTCGTGCCGCCTACTAAATGAGTCCCTGTGGAATGAGTTCTGGCAAACGAAAAGTTACAACAAATGTTCAGGGGTTCTAATGTTTTGAAAAGCTAAAGGTCCCTTTAAATCATCCATCATATCAGGGAAAATTCACTTGTCAAACTAGACGTACGTCACATGTGCGATGCGCGCCTGTTCAGTATTTTTTTTTTTAAATCTGACGGAATTTTTTTCATTGTTGGTTACATATTATTTAGTAAGGCAATATGTATATAGGGATCAGGGAGCAAGCGTCCAGTCACAAAGCAAAGATGAAGTAACTGACAAAACGGGGCGGCCCCTATCAATATTTGTTTCACTCCGGCAGTATCGGTGCATTTGTGGTACTGATTTTTATTATGTGCACTCAATTATCGGACCTTTCTTTCTTTCTTTCTCTCTTTCTTTCTTTCTTTCTTTCTTTCTTTCTTTCTTTCTTTCTTTCTTTCTTCGTTATTTCTTTACTAAGTAGCAGATATTTGAGTATTGTCGAATTGCTTGATGCTACCCTGATTTGCTGAGATAATTACTCGCAGTCGCAAGGGAGTGGCACAGCTTGGCTAAGATTAGCACAAGATCTCGTGTACCGGCGGAAACTTATGACATGTGCCTTCATGTTTCCTGTCCTACTTGTTATGACAATAGTACTTTCTGATAAAGTAATGATGGTTACATTTTGAACACGCTGTTGTAAGAGTTTACTGATCTGTCTGTAAGTTTGTACACAAGGGCATCGGACATCGTATTACCATATATGGGAGAGATGACCTCTGCCATACGTTCAAAATTATCCGATCTCGGAATATTTTGAAATTACACCATAACCCGACCTGTTTGAATATGATTGAGGCGTTTATTTAACCCCATGACAAACGAAGGCGTGGGAAGGCAGTAAATATAATCTGATCATTTTCTCAAGCTACTTCACTTGATAAATCGCTCGCCAAGACACCAGACTGCTACAGTGAAGAATTAAAATTCAAAATTCCCTCTTAAAATACCGGACCCCTTTTATTGGAGTATTTATCAGAACTTACAATATAGCCCAGGAAATCACTAACATTTTAAATAAGGCTACTACTACTGCTAATATTACTACTGCTACTGTTACTACTGCTGCTGTTACAACTATTATTAACAAAATTGCTCCCGCTGCTGTTGTCACGAAATATGTTCGTTTGGTTTGTCCTTGTTTTCACTCCTCTCCTCCATAATTACTCTGACATTCATTGTATGGGTTAATTCTTTCAGTATGCGTTGTTTTTGCTTTCATCGGTTAAGGTTTTCGTATCACATCTTGTCACACCTCTCACTAATCCCGTTCTCCTGGCAAGTTTCTTCTTTGTTATCGGCAATGCTTAGCGAAGAAGCGAACTTGTCACATTGATGTTTTACTTCTCTCCAGCTCTAGACGGTGTAAAAGTCTACACTGAGCGACATTCTTATTGTTAACCAATACTTTTTGTCTCAGAAGATACACGAAACCATGTTGTCACATGAAAAGGTGCTAGTTTGTAACATGCCATGCCCAAATATACGGCCTATCTCAATGGGTTGTAGGAAGAAAACAATCTTGGTAAAGATTAAGACATGGACAGTGATGTAATACTTTCGGCAGATGGACTTTGTTGTGATAAAAAATTACAAAAAACTAAAATCTTGGAGGAGATTTTAAAGTTAATTCTGGGAAATAGTGAGTTTAAACATGACAAATACCTACGGAATTGGCAAAACCTTATATGGTAATGGAGTTTGAAAATTACACGTTATCTTATGTTGTCATGCAGTAATGTTCTACATGAGAGGAGAGTAGTAAGGGAATAGACCACTACGGCAATCAGACACTTATTTACAAATGCTTTGGCATTTGTGCTGCTAAGATCATCATCATCATCATCAGTTGCCATCTCCACAACGAAGGTTGGCTGTAATGGATCTCCAACGTCTTCTGTCTCTTGTCTTAGTGGTGCACTTTGATAGACTCTTTCCTGTCCATCTCTTGATGTTATCTTTCCACTTATAGCGCTGTCTTCCCCTTGCACGTTTGTCTTCAACTCTCCCTTCTGTTATGGTCTTCTGCAAGTTGTTATGCCTTTTTATGTGGCCAAAGTATTTTAGCTGCCGAACTTTGATCTCCCTTATTATTTCTCTTTTCATACCTAGATTTTCTAGGACCTCCTTATTTGTTTTCATCTCTTTCCATGAGATACGCCCTATTCTTCTATATATCCACATTTCAAGAGCCTCAATTCTTTCTTCCAAATGCTTATTCATCGTCAATGTTTCCGCACCATACAGAAATGCAGAATATATATAACACTTTATGATTCTCAGTTTTAATTTCTGAGATAACTGTTTAGTACTGCTAAGATAGACTGCTCCTAATTTGACTTCTCCTTAAAGTAGCAGCCTAGGCGTGTAGGCGGAAAACTGCGCTTATATCCTACAGCGTTGTAAGATTACTTTACGGATTCCCAATTGCTTCGAGAAGACATCATAGCCAGGAACATAGAATATATCACCCACATATAGGACAGGTAATAAAACCGGACGTGAACTCTAGGACTAGAAGAGAGTAACCCCAGAGACATCACTTTGCTACTTAGGTTCTAGGATCCAGCTCAGTTAGACATCTAAGTCACCTGAAAGGGACGGCATCTTAAACAGTCGCCCGACAATATTCGGACGTTTCCTGTGCAAAACGTTTTTTCGCCCCAAAACAAAACTCGGGGTAAGTTGTAATATGTACATTGTACCATTTATATTTGCATTTTGACATGTATAATTTGCTTGTGGATGTACAGTGGCATATGAGGCTGGCAACCTCATCACTGCAAATAACGTGACACATGAACCATCACTACAAGAGCTGATGGCTGCTTCGTGCTGGTTTCCTCACACGAAACCAGAAGCAGAAGTGGTCCAGGCTTTATAGAGCGCAGGGAGTGGATGATGATATCAAAGTATTCATGTTTATTATACAAGCACTATAGTAAATTGTATAAATAAATAAATAAATAAATAAATATATATATATATATATATATATATATATATATATATATATATATATATATATATATATATATATATATATATATATATATATATATATATATATATAGCCGCCTTTCGCTGTCCAAAAGCACTTTCATCCTACTCACTGGGGCTCAAATTAACTCTCATGGGGGGGGGGGGGGTAAAAAGTCTTAGGAAGATGAAGTTGTGGATGGAAGCGGAAGCTGCTTGATGACTATGTCAGGAGACCAAATATTAAGCAGAAACATTTGTCTCCTTTCTGTTTGTGGAACAAGTTTGTGGTACAAGTTCCCAGTAGTCGACACTAGCCACTCATCAGATAGATCTTGAAAACACTTGACTTGACAACCTAAGCAGTTGCCTCGGCTTTGTGCAAGAGACGTGCTGCTGCCACAATATTTGATTATTGTAGACAAGTACAGTCCAAGGCACCTGTGGGAACCAACAGCAGCTGAAACAGACGCCAACCGACCACACTGAAAGCTAAACGCAACCAATGGACATTTCTAAAATTTTCATAAGTTCCACCACAGTTTTAGTCATCCGATGAGGATAAATATCCTCGCTTCATTTTTATAAACAACTTTATTTATTTTACGTTGTTATCTCATAAGTGATTATTAAACCTGTTTATCTGTAGCTTTAAATTGTTGGATTAATGACTATTGAGTGAAGTGTATCTCTGCACCCATATGAATCATACTGTATACATATACAAGCACATAGAGAGCTATAACATTAATAATTGCTGAATCATCTTCAGCTGAGGGCTCAGAAACACGAGCGAAAATGTATTACCTCAGAGAAGGGGCGGGAGAATAATAAGTTCATGACAGCATAGATGATCTCAGTTGTTATGCTCTCTTTTCTTTAAATTCATGTGAGGCTTCCTAAAGTAGAAGTATCGTTCTTCTATTTTTTATCTCTGCAAAGAGTAATCTTGAGGGAAGGTTGATACCTTTGAATACCCTCATCATTATACTCTAAATTTGGCCATTGTTTGACTACTACTGCGGAGCAGGGGAAACAGTCACGTCACAGTCGTTAATGCAACAACTATTACTAATGCTGCTACTACTACTGCTGCTGGAACTATTACTCCTACCCTTACTACTGCTGTCAGTACTTTACTAAAGCTGCTGCTGCAACTATTACTACTAGTGCTGCTGCTTCTATTACGACCACTACGACCATTACTGCTACTATGATTACTACAAATACAGCTACTACTGCTTCTGCAATTACTACTACTACAATCACTACTACTACTTCCGCTTCTGCCGCGTCCATTACTACTGCTAACGACGCTGATGCTACGGATACTATTACTGCTGCTACATCTACTACTGCTGCTGGTGCTGCTACTACTACTGATACTGTTGATGCTGATACTGCTACTACTACTATTACAAATAGCAGTAGTAGTGGTAACTTGAAATTCATATTCCACGTCTATGCAATCACTGTTGAAGCCATGTATGATAATACATTGTACATCTCGAATTCTCCCTTGTGCCTATGGGAAAGAAGAAGTTTTCATTTGAGAAAGACTTTACAAATGTGTTCTTGCATATTTTGAGCAAACAATTTTTTTTTAAGTTTACTCATCCAATGACACTGTAGACAAACAGGAAAATCCTATAATTCAAATGTCGTATGTTCCATAAAGTGAACTTGAATTTCCACCAGGGATCCTAAAGTAAACAGCTCAAGGCTTAGTTCAAAGATGTTCGTAAGCAATGGGAAAATAAATTCGTCAAAACTTTGGTACGTTGGCAATAACAGATCATTCAGTTACATATTGAGAATCTTTGAATGACGCCCACAAATTATGTTGACATTATAGCGAAAATTGTAAGAATGTGAATTCGTTTAAAAAAAAAAAAAAAAAAAAAGAAAGAAAGAAAGATTGGCGTTTCGTTTGTAACGAGTTCGCTTGTAAAAGATTGATACTTTTTCCTGGTGTGAATTAGTTTATTGATAAAAGTTACACAGTCAGAGATTCTTGTTGCAGTTAGTCATACAGTGATCAGGTGTGGAAGCATTTGACCTCTTTTGTGTATTTGTTTCCTCTTCATCATCATTATCACCACCATCATCATCACTATTATCATTGTCTTCTACAACATAAACAGCGACATAAACTACTGATACTAGTAAAAGGAAAGGTAAAGGCTGTTCCTTAGATGATTCTGGCGTAGTGGATTGATGCGTTAGAGACTTCACCATACTGGGTCCAGCTTTTATGTAAGGTGGGGTGACTAGTTCTTTTCCTTGCTGCCTCTGCCTTCCTAACTCAAGAACAAAGTCAGGTACCCATTTACAGCTGGGTAGACTGGAACATAACGCTTCATGGTACTGTGTCGAGAAAGGAAAATGCTCGAACCGCTAAGCCTTTCGGACACTCACTGCTACTATTACTATCACAACTACAACTGTGAATATTCTTCTCCTTCGTCTTCAGGTACCATGCCTAGTGGCGTAGGAGATCCTGTCTCTCCACAACTTCTCGTCTCCAGTACAATTTATCAATTCTGTTATTGACGTCCTTCCATGCCACGATGTCAAACTGTCCAGTATTTGCTCTCTTTGTTTTCCTCTATCTCTTTTCCCTTCAATCTTACCTGTTGTTATTTTGTGAATATTACTTATATTAATTCTATTATTACTACTACTTTTGCTACTACTAGTACTACTACTGCTGTAACCACAACTTCTACTACTACATCTATTTCATTTTTAACTTGTCTTATTCTCTAACTCGTCTTCGTCTTTCATCTATTTCAATTTTTCACAGACTAGGCAACAATAGAAGATGGCACGGTATGAATAAAACCGTTCATTAAATTCTGCGCAACTTGTTCAAGAGATAAAGATGAGAAAATGAGAGATAAAGACGTTCTTATGCAAATATAAATCGAATTAGCAAACCTTTGTAAGAAAGACACAGAACTATCAACTTGAAACGAGAACAGATGTGAAACATAATGATCTTAAACTTACAACAAAAGTGACAATACAGAAGCATTAATAAAAAAATGGAGAGCGGCTTTAAGCAGAGTGGAATTTCCGTCCATGGCATGAAATCGATTTTTGTCAAAAGGGATCGCTCAACCATTATCGGATAGAAGTCACCTTGAAGAAAGCGTGTCATCATCATTGTCACGAAAGGTTTGAGATGTTATAAGAATGTAAGATATCCTGGACAAAAAGATGTATCAGATGATACCAGGATAGTGCCAGATAAGAGACTGGTCTTACAAGAAATACCCCCTTTTCTGAAAAGAAATAGAGTGTATTGACATCAAAGGTTAGAATCCAGCTGTATAGACCTCAGGGTGTTGAAAGGCTATGTCCTGAAAATCTATTTGCCCCTTTCGAAGATTCTCCTTTGGTATTATGTGTTGTTTATGTTGACAAGTTGATCTAGGGGTATTTAATATAGTTAATCTCTCAATCTAAAATATGTATCCAACAAAACTTGAACTTAAATGTTAATAATCTCAACAAGTCTGCTAGTACATATTTACAATTTAATAAACCTAAACTGGTTCTCTTTTCGGTTAGGAAAATTCGAAGGTATTTACATTATATAAAATAAATAACCATATAAACTTTAATTATCAAAGCAAAATCTAATACTAAAGTTTCTATTATCTTCTACACTGAAGAATAATTTTAATTCACTAAAATGTCACTGATTTTGACTGAAGATAGGATGGATTCAAACTGTCTTTATATTCATCCTTCACTATAATGTTTATTAATATATTTATAGTTTTTGAGTAGTGCTAGTTTTTATTTGAAAACGCTGATCAGTTTCAAGATAAGGCCACTTATCTCTTAAATTAGAAAATCCCACACTCTCCTGCCGTGGTCGAACACTTCATTGAATTGCCAGGCAGTTGAACAAGGGTGGCTTTCTGCAATGATCCCACGAGCACTTGCACCGCAGAGTCCAAAGCGAGTAAAGGGAAATCAGATACTTCAGGTTGATTGCAGGATAAAACCTGAAATTCAAATAACCACAACCATTGTATGGTCTAGCACTACTCTGGTCCTACACATAATGGGCATAACATACAGTGTCAGTCATTGTGCTCACATATTCTTTCTTTGATCCTTAGCCGCCGACCGTCAAAGCAGTCAGTGGCCATCACGCCTAGTGGCGTCTTGTAGGGCAACAACAAATTGATTCCACTTTGCTCGGTCGGTGGCCATCCTTCGTACAGTGCCCCAACTCTGGTTCATTCCCTGCATCTCAGCCTCCACAGTCCTCCGCCAGGTTGTTTTTGGTCGGCCTCTCTTTCGTTTTCCTGTTTTGCGGTCAGGTCATCCGTTTTCATGTCAGTGGCTTCCTTTCGGCTTTCACCACTTACAGTCATACATAGCTCTGGGGATTGTCAGGGTACGCAAGCTGCCATACCGCTACAAGGTATAGGTACCATTGATGGCAGGCTCACATATTCACAGGACAATTTACCTCTCCACCTATCACAGTCAGTTCACTGTGACTAAAATGCCCTTATATTTCCTAAGTTGATTCCTTAGTCCATGATTGGCTTCCATACAATGATTTGGTATAGTATAAATTTACAAAGTAATATCTTCATTGATTCATTACAACAAATCCTGTTCATCCTTCCTTAGTTTCCATGATACGTGTCATTCCTTTAACAAATACTCTTTCAAATGTATTATTAAACTTACAGTCGTATTCTTGACATCATTTTCAAAAACCTACACTTTTTTCAACGCTGGCTTTCGCCTCTTAAACCAACACATACTTTGCATTCCAGCAAGCAACACATTCGTCCTGGAATATTTTTTAACACAGGCCTTTTTCACTTTCTAACACACGTGGATTAAATCACAGGAATAATACATAAATATGTACATATACATATATAAAGTCATTCTTACCCTCAGGCAAAACACACACAGGCTGTTAATGGCTTCTATGGTCTGCGCAACAGATGCGGTTGGCAAAGGTAAAATACGATTACAGTTTACCGCTTCTTTCTGGGCAGCTTGTGGTTTAATTTTTTTTTGTGGCGTCAAATAACCAAAGGCCTTTTATAGTCACGCATCCGGCGTATGAGGTGACAGGTTAAAGAAAGGCGTAAAAATTCCCAAAATGAGACAAAATTTTTGCTCTCTGTTCAATGTTTAAAATCTAGTTTTTCCATTATCTTCTTTATTTAAGGGACGATTTTAGTCATTTAAAGATGGAATTATACTGTGACTTATTTTGTATCGATCTATCTATAAATTAGTTAGTTTGCACAATGCATTTAAATGTCTGCAGGCTTTAACTAGCTAAGTTTGACTTATCCTGATGTAACACAACTCGTTTATTCGATATTTCTATCTTACTATGATATTATTCGATAAAGAGTTTACACCTACCTCTAAAGTAACATTCCCGTTGATGAATTACATAATCCTTTCCGGTGATACTTCTTTAGTTCTTATGAAATTAAATATTATTGTCCCATCGGTTACACAAAATAGCCTCTAGGTTTTAAGCATAGTACGTTTCCTGCAACAATAATAATAAAGGTACGTTTTGATTGGCTATTGTATTAGAGAGTTCCCTACCTAATGGCGTGCGGTATGGTCAGATTTAGAAAAACGTGTTGTAAGACAGATCCAAAACACGACAATCATCAAATTTGTATCGCTACCAATTGAGCATGGTGCTATCACTGCAGATGGCTTCTGTCATACAGTGGTCCTATTCTCTCTCGTCGCTGTCTTTTCACCATCTACACTTTCATTTCTTATCCTACCCGCATACACATTTTCAGACATTCGAACCTGGTGACATAAGCTATAAGTCGGTGAGTCAATAAAATGTGCGTTTCACTGTTGGTTAACGCCTGGGCAACCTCACGAGTTTTATCAAACAAAGCCACAACGTTTCGCAAAAATAACCAGGAGCCAGAGTGGACGAGGCAAGATTTGTTTTTTTTTTTTTTGGTATGTGGCCAGTCGCTTTGTGCGTCAACATAGATGTGTTGAAACTATTCCCATTGTATTTGTCACGGGACAATAGCGGACACAGTGCAACATGTTTGTGAAGTGTAACTCATCATGTCAACTTACATAATTGACATCTGAGCTTCGCTAAATCACGTGACAGCTAACGATATTTTCTGACGCTACATCACGTGAACGGAAAACGTCTGCTTCGACATGTCTTGACAAGGTCAGAACTTTCACACAGACTTTGTGTGACTGTGCAGTCAAGGAATGTGTCCAAAACACAAAGTATTAGATTGTTGGCTGATCCGACATGGTCGTTGTAGCATGTGACCACCTAGGGCTGGATTGTTTAAGAACTACGGTAAACGTGTCTCAGTATGATTACTTGCTACGAGTGAAGATGTTTTTAATTGTATAAGTAATTGGCTCATCCAATATCTTTCTAATTACTTATATATTTTTTATGTGATTCAGGAGAATCCACTTTGGGAAAGGATGGTGTTGACTTTATTAATGTACATTTTTCCATCACTTTATAATTACTTCTCGCAATTAACATCATAGCTAATTCACGAACCATTAATTATTCCGTGTCAAAAGTTGTCTGGGCACCTTGACAGACGTTGCCCGTATACTTTGTAAAAAATGCACGACCATCTTGTCGAGAACTGTTGTAACACGTGAACACCCACGATGAACTGTTTAAGGACTACAGACAACGTCTGTCAAAGTGCCCAGACTATTTATCAAAAGGTATCCGGGGTACTCTTGTCAAGGTGTCCGGACAACTTCAAACAAGGTGTCCGTGATACTCCTGGCAATGTGTCCTGGAAACAAATGACATAGTGAATGTTAAAATTGTGTCCCAGAAAAATGTAACAAGATGATTATCAGCTACGTATGGCACGGAGTTGAGAATCTATGCCAACTTTACGTGCAGCGTTGGGCAGAGCAACCTAACCTTTGAGGTGAAGACAGGAGTACGACAGGTATGCTCCTTATCAACCACTCTATTTTTAACAGTCATAGACTGGATGATGCGCCAGACAACAGAGGGCAGTCCAAGAGGAATAAGATGGACTACATTTTCTACATTGGAAGATCTGGAAAATGCAGATGACTAATAGCACATTCACATCAACACATCCAGGACAAAACTGATAGACTTAATAAGTATAGCCAGCAGGTGGGCTTGAACATCAATCTGAAAAAGACAGAGGTCATGACGCTCAATGTGAGCAACCCTGAGCCCATATCAGTAAGGAATCAGCAACTGAAACGGACAGACACCTTCACATACCTAGGATGCATAGTAACACCAGACGGCGGAGCAAGCAAAGACATCAACAACAGAATGAACAAAGCAAGAACAGCCTTTTTTAGTCTAAACAACATCTGGAAGTCCTCTCAGTACAGCACATTCACAAAATTAAGATTAATTTATACAGAGCTATGTGCTTTCTGTGCTTCTCTGTGGTGCGGAATTCTGGAGAGTTACAGAGAAGGAAATGTCGAAATTGTCCTCTTTTCACACAACATGCATAAGAAAAATTCTCCGAATCTTTTGGCCGAATACCATCACCAACCAAGATCTGCTTACTCGGAGCAAGCAAGAGGACATGCACACCATCATAGCTGGCAGACGCTGGAGCTGGGTTGGCCATGTCCTCAGAAGATACCCCGATGCCATCACAAGAACAGCTATGCTATGGACCCCTGAAGGAAAACGAAAGAGAGGCCGACCAAAAACAACTTGGCGGAGGACTGTGGAGGCTGAGATGCAAAGAATGAACCAGAGTTGGGGCACTGTATGAAGGATGGCCGCCGACCGAGCAAAGTGGAATCAATTTGTTGTTGCCCTACAAGACGCCACCAGGCGTGATGGCCACTGACTGCTTTGACGGTCGGCGGCTATGGATCAAAGAAAGAAGAAGATGGCATGGAGTTTAGGCACATTTTGACATGCTGTCCGGGAAACTCTGACAATGCGCCAGGGCTACTTCTGACAAGTTTTTCGGACTATTTATGACAAGATGTCATATATATCAAAGTTCTGCTTCTGGAGGGGGGAGGGGGGGGGGGAGCCCAGAACATTGATCACAATCGCTTTCTTGCTAGATACAAACCTAACGTTTAGAATCAAACTATATGGGTTAACTCCGCCTAGGCCGGTCCCAAGCCCGGCTGACAAAGTGGATAGGGCGGCATGCATGGATAGTGTAAGGATGCAGTCCCTCGACCTTTCAAATGCACACCAGGTCAATAACCTGTTTGCCTTAAAAACCGATAAATAAAAACTACTGAGAGAAAACCAGGCTGATCTTAAAGGCGACGAACGGCACGAATTTCGGACGACGATTTATGGATCATGAACATTAGGAGTATTAACTAGAAAGAAGAGGAGCTGGTAGAGGAGATAGAAAAGCAAAATTAGAAGTCCTGGTTCTGGCGGAAATGGAAAAAAATGGACAAGGAGTTATGGATCTTGATGGCGACTTACTGCTCCACAGTGGAGTCCCCATTACTGAAAGAGCTAAAGGGGGTGTGGGTTGTATTGTGGCTTAGAAAAAAATAGAGATAGCACCAAAGGATGGAACGTTGTCCCAGAGCGCTTTATGGTGCTAGAGCTAAAAGAAGAAGACATGATAGTCAGTCCTGTTATTGTGTATGTACCAAATGAAGATGAGCGAACAGAAGTCAGAAGAAGAATTCCTCGAGCTATTTCAAAAGACAGTGGACGAATGGCTGGATGAAATTATCCTCCTTTGAGATTTCAATGCTAGAGTTTGAAATGACTATGCCAGACGTGGTGGAGTTATCAGAAGGTATGGAGAAGATAGATTAAATGACAACGGAAAGCGATTCCTTAGACTCTGCACTGAGCAAAACTTGTCATAGCGAACACAAAGTTCTCCCATAGATGGACCCAGGCGAAAAAGTGAGGTCGACGAATTGCGCAACTCTTCCTCACTTTAAACCAAATCACTGCGCAAGTCACTCTCATCCATCCACTCACTATTACTCCTACCCTTACTACTGCTGTTAGTACTTTACTAAAGCTGATGGAACGTTGTCCCAGAGCGCTTTATGGTGCTAGAGCTAAAAGAAGAAGACATGATAGTCAGTCCTGTTATTGTGTATGTGTCGTGAAATATTCTAATCCACATATATAAATTATCAGGTAAATGTAAAGCCTAACAAATAATTTAATAAAAGGAAAGAAGAATGGTAAAGAACAGTGCTGTCACAATGACTGTACTCGAAACCCCCCTTGTGTTCTCCTGCGTCTGCAAATTGTAACGTTTCACGTTGATAGTAAAGCCTTCTGCAGTATACACGCGTTTCCCAAACACACTAAAAAGTGTACTCCATTTCTAAGAAAAACCTTGAAATACGCAAGTTGACCTAGAATTAAAATTCCATTCATGTCTTTTTCTACACTATGTTACCAAAAACAAAAGACAGATGGACTAAAGATAGAAAGAAGGGAGAGGCAGAAAGCAGGCACAGGCAATACTAACACGAGTCGCGCGATACACAATTACTACCATCACGCGTGTAAGGCCACAAGCACTAGCTTTTTTTCAAATCGACAGTGATAAAAACACTACCCATACCAGAGTTAGGTTTTAAAATCCTGAGAAACGCTTATTGGGAATTATGACATTATACTGGTTTACGTTTGAAAACATGACAGTACCCAGACAGCACATCTTCGGAGTAAACAGGAGGTAGAAGAAAGTGCATATTTTGAACGCAGCCACTTAGCTCTATTAAATATATATATTTGGGTTCCTTAGGACTTGCTGACAAATAATATGTTAAACGTTACGCAAATAGTCTAGGAATTACCAAATTATAGCGAAAATAAAATAGTGAGGGTGTCAGACAACACCAAAATCAGAATCGCTCAGTGGCAGAATTTTAGGCCACCATTGTATGGGAAATGAGTCTCCATGTTAACTCCTATTTGATTGGAGCGCAACAAATGTAAGGCTAAACACGATTAGTCGGACTATAAATACTATCTTGTGTTGTCAGGGGAAACGTGAGAAGGGGTACTTTTTTGAAAAGATGTGTAGACATGGCCTGATTGGGTAGAGCTGCGAATATACTTGTAACTGTCTTTTTTTTCTTGTTGATGTGATCACTGGCCCAAGACAGTATACATGTTGTTAGATGTGTAGTGCGAGCGTATGATGAATTGAGTGTGGGTGCGAATGAAGACGCGAATGTGTTTAGGCTCGTATAGATGTAGATCCTGCAACCCATACTCTCACATGCAGTAATCAAGGATGCTTTGACACTGCAGGCATGTTTCAAGACATTTATTGACGGGAACACACATAATATCAACAGGAACAGTCAGTGTAACAAGGTCATGCTGACCTGACATCGATAGGTATACATTTGGCATTCAAAAAGGTAAACATCAGAATAGACGTGCATGGTCAATAGCAAAGTTCTTCAATAATGACAGTTCGTAGCGTCGCCCTTGGCGTCTCTGACTAAACGCGTCAGATGCCTTAGTTACTATGACACATAGGTGCAACTTGGCACTCCCTGCCAATTGCACATATCAGGCTGTAGTATAATAGCCGAAAGCACAGGCCTCGTTCTGACGTCGGCCGTGTACTTCTGTTAAATAGGTTATCATCAACCCTGCAGTAATACTTATTGTAGATATGAACTCCGCCAATCTGCGGCTCCCACAATATATCTTCGTCACTGGATTTCTGGACAATATAAGACTAACAGTCTTGGATGGCTACCTCGAGCACAAATATATAAGTTCTGAAATGGCGGATCAGTGAGCTGCTGTTCACCCTAGGTAATCCTTTACATGTTCTGCCACCGAAAAGCGTAATAATGCATAAAGGTCGGTATTACCTGGAAAATGAATCCTCAGAACTAAACAAGGAATTCTGTCGTCATCCCGACGCACAGAGATTCACTGGGGAAAACTGCCATAGCAGTTACTTCGAAGATTCTCCCCGAAAAACAATGGACTCTTGGTCCCTTCAGAAAAACAGGACCTCCCGGCTTCCCGGAAGTATATCTCACTCCCGCTTAAAAAAACCTTCCCATAGGCCTACGCCGAACTGTCAACCTCTGACCCTAAAGGTCAAACACAATGAATGAATAAACAAGGGAAGACAACCCCTAATCAACCTGACATCGCAGGTAAAGACACAATTATTCTTATGATACAAACATAAGCAAATAACTTGACAGATGACTCCGTCGAAAATGACAGCAACATTACTACCACCCCCCTGTAAAAAAAAAAAATGCAATTTTTTTTTTTTTAATATGTTCATGAGCAAGATAGCACCAGTATCACTTCTGTGCTCATGCAAACAATGAACCTAATATCAGGTACAATAGAAGAGGGTACAAATCATCTCCCAACATAGGAGAAAATATTTCCTTTAAGCCAAACAAACTAAGGGATACCATTCAAGAAACCTAAGTTGCTGGCAATACCAATCATATATCAAACATTACTAAATAATATAATCATAGCAATATACAAATGTCAATGCTATTTTAGCAACATATCACTGATGGATGGACAAAATGAAATTTGTTAAATTATCTAAACATCATCCAAATACATTTGTATTACAACATATTATGATATTAAGGACAGACCTAAGTCTGAAAATATATCAGGAAAAACTAGGACACAAGATTTAACTGGAATCATGTGGGCATCTAGACAATATGTCCGCCATCACATTATCCGAACCACGGATAGCTCGCACCGTGAAATGGAAAGGCTGAAGAGCAATAGCATAACGAGTAGATCTCGAGCTCTTCAAATCCTTACTTTGCATAGCCGTAAGAGCTTTTTGGTCGGTTTCCATAAAGAAATGCGCGCCCAGAAGGAACCTTTGTAGCTTAAGAATGGACCAAACCATAGCCAACAATTCACGGTCCAAAACCGAGTAATTCCTTTCTGCCGCATTCAGCTTCCTAGAAATATACATTACAGGATGCAGAGTTCCTGAATATTCCTGCATTAGTGCCGCTCCAATGCCAGTGGAAGAGGCATCACTACGAAGGACAAAAGTCTTATCAATCGTCGGTAGTCTTAAGATAGGATGAGATGAGAACAAATTCTTAACCTGATCCAATGAAGATTGGCATTCTTGGGACCAACGCACCATATTAGGAGAACCTTTTTTCAATAACGTTGAAAGTGGTGCCATAATGGAGGACAGATTCTCAATGAATCTTCCATAGAATTGTATCAATCCCAAGAGACTACGCACTTGCTTTTTTGTCTTCGGAACCGAGATATTTAATATCTTTGAAATGTTTTTGGTCCTCTGTCTTCAACAGACCATGACCAACTCGATGACCTAGGAAGGAAATTTCACTAAACCCAACAAAAGCTTTAGAGGGTTTAGCAGTCAAACTATGCTCACGTAGAGTAGATAGCAATTCCTTCAGACCCACATAGTGTTCTTCCCAAGTATCGCTGAAAAGACAGATGTCGTCTAAATATGCAATGACATCTGCACGATCTGATAGAATTCGTCGCATCATGCGTACGAAAGTCGCTGGGGCGTTCATAAGCCCGAAAGGCATAAAATTCCATTGAAACAGACCCCTAGGTGTCGAAAAAGCAGTGAGAGGTTTGGCGTGTTCCGTCAGTGGGACTTGCCAATAACCTTTCGACAAGTCTAGTTTAGTAAAGAATTTAGCTTTAGAAAGTCTAATAAGTAGATCATCTAATAACGGCATAGGTTCAGCATCGAACTTCGTAACTTGATTTAATTTGCGATAATCAACGCAAAGACGTATGTTATTGTCTTTCTTTCGAACAATAACTATTGACGAAGAATAAGCTGAAGTGGATGGTTCAATTATTTGTAGTTGAATCATTTCATCCAATTCTTTCTCGACTTGTGCTTGAAAATGAATAGGTATTGGGTATGGTCTTACTCTGATCGGATTACGATCAGTAAGTATGATGTCATGTTCTATGACATCTGTGTGTCCAGGAATGTCGGTAAGGACATCCTGATATGATTGTAACGTAGAGGATACTTGACGCTGTTCCTCAAAAGACAAGTTGGAAGAGACTGTAACGTCTCTCCACGATTCCGTTGAAGTAAGTGGAATCGCAGGAAGAGGTAAGTTCACGTCAGAAAAAATAGTTTCCTCATCCTGTATAACAGACAGGGATGAGATGTGACCATGTTGGACTGGAGAGTCGTCCGTCGCCTGGAAAATAGGCTGTAAATAGTCTGGACGTTCAATAAACTCTGTTAGCATATTTATATGGAAGGTTTTATGCCTTCCATCCACATCGACAATATAGTCGACATCAGAAATTTTCGAGACTATAGTGTATGGACCCTTCCAAGAAATGAGAAGTCTATTCTCTCTTGAGGGCAGTAAGACATATGCTTTGTCTCCAGGACAAAGTTGACGTAGGCGTCTTTTCTTATTAGCAAATCGCCTAGCTTTTTCTTTCGCAAATTCGGAAGATGAAGTTGCTAACCTGCACGATTCGATAATCTTTTCTCTAAGAGCTATAACATATTCATATGACGATTGTGTATCATCGTCAATATTATCGGAAGTTATCAAATCGTGTAACAAGGACATCGGCCCGCGCGGTTGCGCGCCAAAGACAAGTTCGAAAGGAGAAAACCCTGTATGCTCGTTGGGAACCTCTCTATAGGCAAAGAGGACTGCAGGTAAAACCCTGTCCCAATCTTCAGGATGATCCTCCGTTATCTTGCCAAGTAAGTTCTTTAGTGTCCTGTTAAGACGTTCTACCAATCCATTGGACATTGGATGATAAATACTACTGAGAGACCTTTTAATGTCTAGCGTAGCCATTACCTGAGACATAACGTCCGAAATTAACTGAGTGCCGTGATCCGACAGTATTTCTCCGGGGAATCCCAGACGAGAAAATACGAGCCAAAGAGCATCAGCGATATCGACAGTTGATATGCTCTTCAGAGGAATAGCCTCTGGCCAACGCGTGCACATGTCCACGCAAGTGAGGATAAATTGGTGTCCTCTGGCTGACTTAATTTTGAACGGACCAATGATGTCTATAGCCATTTTCTGAAACGGCCGAATCGGAATATCTGCAGCCTGAATAGGAGCAGCATGTCTCGGACCCCTAGACTTGACCTCTTGACAAATTTTGCAAGATCGGCAATAAATTCGGATGTCTTTATTCACGAATGGCCAAAAAAAAGACGCAAGGACTCTAGTTTTAGTTCTGGAAAAACCCATGTGTCCCGCACACTGAGAATCGTGTGCATGCCGAAGAATTAAGGCTCTCATACACTTAGGCACAAGAATTTGCGAATGCATAGACTTGTCCGAGTGTTGTACCATTCGTACCAATATACCATTCTTCATAGTAATATACGATTTGTGATTCGTATTTTGATTGGGATCCCCTTTCTTTGCAAGAAGGAAGTATTTCTTCAAAGAAGGATCCTCTTCTTGACGTTTAACAAACGAGTCATGGGAAATCACCAAGTGCTCGTCTTGGCTATCAACTTCATTACTATTATCAGATGAAGTTGGGGGATTAAGAGCTTGAGCTCTTGTCACCACTGCATTGACCGTTTGAATGTTTTTTTTTTTCTTCCCAACTAGAAATTTGTTGCGGGGTGCATTCCTTAACCCCATGAATACGACCGATTATAAGATCCGCAATAGGATTAGGAAGAAGACATGCATGGACATCTCCTGTGAAGAAAGGAGTGTCAATCCTAATAATAGCAGTAGGATAGCTTTCCATAGTACCACCAAATGTAACACATTTGATTGTTTTTCCAGTGGCACAGCAAGGATCTATCAGAGACTCCTTAACCCCGACGGTAGTACATCCCGAATCGAAAAGTACTGAGACTAGCCTATCATTTATTAGACCTTTATCTAAGATGAGAGATCCTCTCCCATCATGCGCAACTGTAGCAGGTAGAGCAGGAAGAGGGTGACCACAACTTAGCGTAGATACAGTTGATGAGTCAAACAATGTTAAGCATTGGGGGCATTCAGTTGCTCTCCCAAAATCGAAAGCACAACCAGTGATAGCCCTAGAGTTACCACTATCATTTGCTGTATTACAGGCTCCATCAAACTCTTGTTGTGCAGAGTTTGCCTGTTGGTAAGGTCTTTTCTTGTTAAACCTAGGTCTACCTCGATTATCATTTCCCCTGTAATTATTTTGACTATCATTTCCCCTGTAATTGTGATCATATTGTCTATTGTACTCATCATTCCGGTTTGAATCCCGGTTTCTAAATTCACCATCGTCATAATCTTGACGTCGAGAATGATTACCTCGAAAATTTGAATAGTTATTATTTGGATAGCCTTTGCGAAAGTGTCTCAAATTATTACCACTAAAATTACGAGAACTACCATCTTGTCTCCACTGCATAGACGAAGAACCATCATGTGTTGGATTATTCCGCTTCTGAGTGTAATTTTGATTACTTCCCCTATTCCAATTTTGTTGAGCACCCTGAAATTTTTTTTTGAAATTAGGGCCATATGGTGTTGCCGAAGCAGCTGGCAACCCTTCTTTCACTTTAGAATTGCTAACTGTAGCATGGGGATGTGCTGTGGCATACTGACAACAGTATTCCTCCATTTCTTTTAAGTTTTTAGGCTTACGCTCATGAAGGAATGCAAGAAAAGAATCATTAACAGATGACAAAACCTTATCTCGCAATAATAAGTCCATTAGACCTTCATATGTTTTCTCAATCTGAGACAACTCAACCCATCGTGTAAATGTACGACGTATCTTTGTAACAAAATCAGAGAAATCTACTCCATTTTCTGGCAATATTGTCCTAAAACGAAGACGATAGTCTTCTTGTTTTAGTTGATATTTTTTTAGTAATGCTGCCCTGACAACATCATAATTAGTCCTCTCATGTTCGTCTATTGTCATAAGAGTAGTCACTGTGTCACCTGTAAAAAAAATGGCATCAGTTGTTCAACATATTTTTCCTTTTTTATGTTATGCGTATCGCACAAAAATTGGAATCTATCTAGATAATCTGCTACGTCATCCTTTAAAGGATTGAAATGAGGCAATTTAATCCTACTAACAAACTCCCTTGTCGTACTCGAAGTTGTTTGCTGAGCACCCGTACTCGCCAATTTCAATTTCTCTAACTCCAAAGTTGCGAGTTTTTTCATCAAGTTCCATCTTCTGTTTTCTTTCCTCATGTTCCATTTTTCTGATTTCAGCCTCAGCTTTCCTCTCTCCTCTGCAGCAGCTTGAGCTTTCCTCTCCTCTGCAGCAGCTTCTTTGTCTAATCTCTTCTGTTCCGCTTCTTTGTCTAATCTCTTTTGTTCAGCTTCAAATCTCCTTTCCTCCACCTGCATCTGCAATTTCTTTTGTTCAGCAGCAATATTAGCTTCTCTGTCTAGCCTTTTTTGTTCCGCCGCAGCTTCTCTTTCTAATCTTTTCTCTTCAGCCTGAGCTTTTTTCTCTTCTGCAGCTAATGCTTTGTCATACTGAGCAACAACCCATTGTTCTAACTGTTGACCAGTCTTATCAAGGGCTCTCCCTTGTGTAATAAAGTAGTCCAATGTAGACATCTTGTCTAATGAGATCAGAAACCTGAAAAAAAATTAAATAAATTACCTTATCCCACTTCAATGGGAGACAAGTCTGAAATGCTAGACTTGTATACTCACTTCACTATCTTTCACACTCTTAGTCTTGTTTATAATGTACCCAAAAAATCACCTGAGTACCTGTGGAAAAAAAATTCCCTTTATATCCCACTCAATATGGGCACAAGTCTTTTTTATAAAGAACTTGAATATGTATTTCACCTTGTCTCAATCTTTGTAGATAACAAGTCTTTTATCAAAGAACTTGTATAAATATCTTATATAATATTATTTAACAAACTCTATATGAAGAGTCTACCTTATCAATAATATCAAAACATGACCAAGTATGTGTATGTAGACTGTGCATGACAGTAATGTAGTACAACCAAAAAAAAAAATACAAAGACAAAGATACAAAACAATACAAATGGCAACACTGTTTTAACCAAAAATGTGTAGAGAAATACACAAGAAAGGAGAGACCTACAGAATACAAACAAAACAAATCGACAATCAAAACTGAAAAACAGACAAAATGTTACAAAAACAACGTTAAGTACAATTACATCACAGCTAACATCAATAGCGACCAATTGTCACTAGCAAATTTCCAAATTAAGAAAATTTGCACCTACAGAACGCTTACAGTAAGCCTCGATCAAGTGGCATATTTACCGTAAGACCCACCAACCGAAAAACCCGCAGAAAAATACACAAAAAACAGCAGAAGTAACATAATATAGCAATCAATTTCAATGTGTTGCAGAACAAGTTCAGTCACAGCTGAAACTAAAATAAATTCCTTGCTCCTTGCGAACACAGAAACGAAATGTCAAACGCGCACTGAACGTCAAATCCACTGTAACATAAAGTGGTATTCACGAACCAAAGTTACTATGACCTTCTCAAATTACGCCTTGCACATTGAGTGTTTACTATTTCCACGTACTGTTTACAGACACTTGACCTCCAACAATGTAGCTTGAATGCTCTGACCTAGAAAAGTCTGTTGTTGAATGAAACGTGTAACAACCAGCAGTACTGTTTACAATAGGAACCCGCCTTCTATGCAGTTATGGTCCACGTAGCAAATGCCTAGTAGTTAACTTCAGTACATGTCTTGTTATGCTTTATGTAGCATTATAATATAAATGCTCGTACTGTTTATTTGGGTCAACCGTTGATGACCTATATCTGTCCTGTTGTAGCCAAAACTTGCAAGTGTAGAATTAGCGCTGTGTGTTACGGCTGTCCCGTGTGTAGCTTAGACCCACAGATCAGAAGTGTAATGTGTACTTGTCCTTCTTGTAACTTTCTCGACAAAACTGGAGACATCATACATGTAACAGCCAACCAGGAATGTAAATTTCTGGATCCATAAATGTCAACAATAATGTCAAATGCTCGAACTGTTCTTTTTAAACCCACAGATCTGGTCCATCAGAAATGTAAGTTTCTAGGCCACATTGGCGACAAGAAATGTATCATAAGAGCCCACGTAACTGGCCACCAGAAATGTAACTGTCTTTTTTTTCTTGTTGATGTGATCACTGGCCCAAGACAGTATACATGTTGTTAGATGTGTAGTGCGAGCGTATGATGAATTGAGTGTGGGTGCGAATGAAGACGCGAATGTGTTTAGGCTCGTATAGATGTAGATCCTGCAACCCATACTCTCACATGCAGTAATCAAGGATGCTTTGACACTGCAGGCATGTTTCAAGACATTTATTGACGGGAACACACATAATATCAACAGGAACAGTCAGTGTAACAAGGTCATGCTGACCTGACATCGATAGGTATACATTTGGCATTCAAAAAGGTAAACATCAGAATAGACGTGCATGGTCAATAGCAAAGTTCTTCAATAATGACAGTTCGTAGCGTCGCCCTTGGCGTCTCTGACTAAACGCGTCAGATGCCTTAGTTACTATGACACATAGGTGCAACTTGGCACTCCCTGCCAATTGCACATATCAGGCTGTAGTATAATAGCCGAAAGCACAGGCCTCGTTCTGACGTCGGCCGTGTACTTCTGTTAAATAGGTTATCATCAACCCTGCAGTAATACTTATTGTAGATATGAACTCCGCCAATCTGCGGCTCCCACAATATATCTTCGTCACTGGATTTCTGGACAATATAAGACTAACAGTCTTGGATGGCTACCTCGAGCACAAATATATAAGTTCTGAAATGGCGGATCAGTGAGCTGCTAAACAAGGAATTCTGTCGTCATCCCGACGCACAGAGATTCACTGGGGAAAACTGCCATAGCAGTTACTTCGAAGATTCTCCCCGAAAAACAATGGACTCTTGGTCCCTTCAGAAAAACAGGACCTCCCGGCTTCCCGGAAGTATATCTCACTCCCGCTTAAAAAACCTTCCCATAGGCCTACGCCGAACTGTCAACCTCTGACCCTAAAGGTCAAACACAATGAATGAATAAACAAGGGAAGACAACCCCTAATCAACCTGACATCGCAGGTAAAGACACAATTATTCTTATGATACAAACATAAGCAAATAACTTGACAGATGACTCCGTCGAAAATGACAGCAACAATACTCAATTCAGCGCGTCTGTTCAGGGCCACATCTTGTAAAAAACCTACTAAGAAACAGTGCGTTGAGCACCAGGATATATTTTTTCCAAATAAAAGCCTGGGACATCGGCAGATCGGAGTTGTGCTATATTCATTGCCATTCAACGTCACTGTGTATTATTTCCATGAATTGTGGTAGGTTTGAAATATTTGACATCTTTTTAAATGAAAATTGAATGTAAATTGATACTTATGTCTGTATATATGTGTGGTTCAGTAGCGAACATGAGGTAAAGCCTATAGTGCTCCAGCCTGAACAGAAGGTGTCGGAGGAAAGTAAAACTACATGGAATTGCCAAGCAGTACACTGACACCTAGATTATTGACTAGAAAGAAATAATGCTGGAATTGCAGAGGCGTAGTAACCATTAAGGAGGAATATACTGGTGTAAAGTATTTCAGATGAAGCTGACAGTTGGCCTAACGCTCTGAACTCAGGTTTGTTATGTATTGTGCTCAGTGTAGAAATAGAGTATAAATTAGTTCTGAAGTAGGAGGTACAACCTTCTTGTTTCAGGGACCATGGTCTTAAAGTTATTGAGCAGCACTTGGTCAGAGCTTTGCTGAATCCAGAGTCGGACAGCATACTCCTTGGTCCATTTAGCTAACAGTGAGGTGTCTCCAGAGCACAGGGGAGAAATCGAGCAGAGGAGTCTTTTCCTGCCGCCATCACGAAAGATAAGCTGATGTGGCCAGCTGAGCTCAACACTATGTACCCCCAGCTTAAACTGACATTGTAAAATCAAATTAAGAGGGGAAATTAATTGTTTTAATGCCAGGAACTGAGAACATCTCTACTACTAGTTCCAACAGAAACAAACTTTTAAAGTCATGATGACAAATACCAACAGAGCTTGAAAAAACAAAACAAAACCAGTATTCCTCATATTACTACTACACAACTGACACACATAGGATAATATTAGTAAAATATGTCACTCCAAGATTCATATTGATAAATTCTGTACATATAACTTGTAATTAAAATTGATTGTGACTCCTGGTTCTCTTTGTATTTGAATCAGGACACATATACATTAATGACAGCACTGAATACATATTGATATTTGAAAATTTATCAGTGACTCATTTAAGATATTCTCATAGAGTGTTATATGTATGTGAGTGTCACAGTGTTGTCAAGTGTGGTGGAATAAATTAAATTGTTTATCTGTCTGTTGTTGTTGTGACTTACAATTCACCATATACATACCCTAGACATATAACGTAGTCATCACAATATTCCAGAATAATTCTGACTGAGGTATACATATGTGGCAGCAAGTAAGGTTATCTATAATACACTACTCTTATTAGATATAGATACCTTCACAGCTGATCTCAGTCAGTACACTAAGTCCCCTATAAATATTTATAACATCCCACTTTACCACAGTATGTACCAAATGAAGATGAGCGAACAGAAGTCAGAAGAAGAATTCCTCGAGCTATTTCAAAAGACAGTGGACGAATGGCTGGATGAAATTATCCTCCTTTGAGATTTCAATGCTAGGTGTGAGGCTTCCTAAAGTAGAAGTATCGTTCTTCTATTTTTTATCTCTGCAAAGAGTAATCTTGAGTGAAGGTTGATACCTTTGAATACCCTCATCATTATACTATAAGTTTGGCCATTGTTTGACTACTACTGCGGAGCAGGGGAAACAGTCACGTCACAGTCGTTAATGCAACAACTATTACTAATGCTGCTACTACTACTGCTGCTGGAACTATTACTCACAAGAAGTCCTGTGGCGATGGGCGAGCGGCGAAGCGGCAGGTGTGGGTATTCTGGCAGTCGTAGTCGCAGACCTACACACAGGCGGCTCAGGCCATATGGTCGTCTTCCACTGATCGGAGCAGCAGTGGGATTCGGCAGCCCCCATGAGTGACTGAGCAGCCCTCTTTAGGAAAGCAGTGCTCATCTCCATGGCATGAGGAAGGGGTAGAAAAGGGGCCCTAAACATTGCCTGCTCCACCATTACCTAACTAGCTTACCGCGGTTGGTGGGTACCCTACTTCGGCGGGCGACACATAAGAAAAAGAAAGGAACGATTTTTCCCACTCATTCTAGGCGCATAGAATGTGCGCACTCTCCTTGACAAAGACTTTAACGCAAGCAGACCTGGGAGGCGAACTGCCCTGATTGGGAGAGAACTGGCCAGATACAACATTGACATAGCAGCACTGAGTGAAACTCGACTTGCAGGCGAGGGCCAACTTTGCGAAAAGGGTGCAGGTTATACATTCTATTGGAGCGGAAGAGGAACTGAAGAAAGACGAGAAGCAGGGGTTGGATTTGCTATCAAAATAGCAATTGTCGGCAATTTAGCTGGGCCCCCAAAGGGAATAAATGACCGAGTCATGACGGTCAAGATTCCCCTGCTTTATGGAAGGAAACATGCCACCATCATTATCGCGTATGCACCAACTATGACAAACCAGGATGACGTCAAGGATAGGTTTTACGAAGAACTGCATGCAGTCATTGCATCAGTTCCTAAAGCAGATAAGCTCATCATTCTTGGTGACTTTAGTGCAAGAGTAGGCTCAGATAGCATCTCCTGGAATGGCACTATCGGAAAGAACGACGTGAGTCGCTGTAACAGCAATGGACTTCTCCTCCAGACTTGCGCAGAACATGACCTCCTTGTCACCAACACCATTTTTGACTTCCTACCCGCATCAGGACCTCCTGGATGCACCGTAGCTCAAAGCATTGGCACCTAATTGACTATGTAATTGTTAGGAAGAAGGACAGGCAAGATGTCCGGGTGATCAAGTCCATGTGTGGTGCCGAATGCTGAACTGATCATCGCCTCATTGTGTCTAAACTTAAAATTCGTATCCAACCAGCCAGGCGGCCTCAGGTGAAGAAAACTCAAAAAAGGCTGGATGTCACCAAACTAAAGAAGATAAAAATCAGTCATTTACTGACACCCTAGAAGACCGTCTCAAATCTATCTCGTTAGACGGCCAAAGTGTGGAAACAAACTGGGCAGCCCTAAGTGAGCAGATCTACAACACTGCTACAGAGGTCCCGGGTCCTGCCATCAAGAAACAAAATGACTGGTTTAATGAGAACTCAGATGAAATAAAGAAGATGTTGGCTGAGGAACACCATCTCCATAAAGCATATTTAAATGATCCAAAATCTACATCCAAGAAAGACGCTTTCAACAACATGCGTAAAATCGTCCAACATAAACTACGCCAGATGCGGGATTTATGGCTGAGTAATAAAGCAGATGAGCTCCAAGGCTTTGCTGGCAGCCATGACTTGAAAATTTTTTACCATGCACTCAAAGCGGTCTATGGTCCAACATCATCAGGATCATTTCCCCTCCTTAATTCAGATGGAAAAACAATAATTACAGACAAGGAAAAAATTCTCCAACGCTGGGTCAAACATTTTAATAATATTCTGAACCAGCCATCATTTATTAACGATGAAGCCATCAACCGCCTGCCCCAAATTCCTATAAACGAAGCACTATACCAACTCTGGAGGAAACTCAAAAAGCGATTCGTCATCTTTCTAGTGGAAAGGCCGCCGGCTCCGATTCAATTCCTGTTGAGGTCTATAAAGATGGCGGTACAGTTCTGATAGAGAAACTTCACATGATCTTCCAGCAAATGTGGCAGAATGAAACCATCCCACACGATCTCAAAGATGCGTCGATTATACATCTGTATAAATGTAAAGGTAATCGCCAAGACTGTAACAATCATCGAAGCATCTCTCTATTATCAATCGCAGGGAAGATATTCGCCAGAATCCTTCTGAATCACCTAACGGCTCAACCTGACAAAGGTGTTCTACCTGAAATTCAGTGTGAATTCCGGAAAGAACGTGGTATCACCGTTATGGTGTTCGCTGCAAGACAGCTACAAGAAAAATGCCAAGAACAGCACTGTGACCTGTACACAGCTTTCATCGACTTGACAAAGGCGTTCGACACAGTCAGTAGAGAGGGTCTATGGAAGATCATGGCAAAATACGGCTGCCCAAAGAAATTTATCACAATAGTGCAGCAACTGCATGATGGAATGCAGGCTAGAGTTCAGGAAAACGGTGAGCTATCAGAGCCTTTACCCGTCTCAAATGGAGTTAAACAAGGGTGTGTACTTCACCGCCTATGTTCATTATCATGTGTTTTGCTATGCTGACTGATGCTTTCAGAAACGGTGTGACGGTATTGCCTCCCCTGCTTTGCAGTAGTGGTCCAACAATGACCAAAACTCAAGAGTATCTAATATAGGCTTCAATGGAGTCTATTTGTACACAAGATTACTCTTGGCAGAAATGTAGATAGAAAAGTAGCAAAGCTTCTATCACATGGGAGTCTTCACAAGAAATTCAGGTAAACGAAAACAATGCTGGCTGTCGCTGAGCACGTTAATTCTGTAACCTGTCGACCACTTTTTTGAAGAATTCAAGCACTTATTTATCAGCTCGTTAAGCCCCCACCCCTGATTTACTCAGTGGAATTCTCTTATTTAAGTATAGCTCTGTTGGCTACAGACTTGTCGCACAGATGAATAAAAGAGACGAATCGTTCTCTTACAACACGTGTCTGGGATTTCTTTTAATTTTAACATAGATTGCCCCTTCTGACTCCGTGTTTGTTCAATTTCTTAGTCCCGGTTGTTCCTTATTAAAATTTGAAAGAGATTTTCTGGGCTTTATAAGTCTTATCCGGTTCTCCAATAAAAGGTCCGGATAACAGTTACGAATTATGAATCTAGCTCTTCCTCTGGCGAAGGTCTGATGCCTTGGCGAGCGTGCAAACAAAGAAATAACACTGTGAAATTGTCAGCCTATGTTCCCCCCAGTGATGTTATGAATCTAATCAGAAAGATCCAATCATTTCAAATCATGCAGGATAGGCTGTGATATTTCCAAATAGTCCCACGTGAAATAAGGTGCGTGCCTGCAAAGGTCACGTATTACCATATATGGACATATGATGCCTTGCATACACTCTTACAAACACATTTGTAGACTCATATTGTTTAAAATGTAATAAATCCATGATTATTTTTTTAACCAAGGACAGGAAGCAATTACATCACATCTGTTTGCCCGCCCGTGTTACACAGAGAGTAATGTCGTCTTATCAGCGGTTCAATCTAAACGCGATGGCGACTATCTTATCTCAGGTCTTTGTAGGCTGGGATGACCAAGTAACAAACCGGTGACATATTTGCAAGGAGTGTCACAACTGTGATAGTTATCACCTACCGGGTGATTTGATAAAATCAGATATCTGCTACTTAGCAGACAAAGAAAGAAAGAAAGAAAGAAAAGTGCGATAATTGACAGCACCTAATAAAAATCAGTACCACAAATGTACCGATACTGCCGGAGAGAACCAAAGATCGATAGAGGTCGCCCCGTTTCGTCACAGATACCCCCTCTCCTAAGAGATTTGTAGAATATCTAGCTTGGGGCGAACACTTCTCGATGCGTTCTACTGTCTCCCGGGTTCTCTCTCTCTCATAGAGTTGTCCTCTCTTCCTTTATCTCGGTGGTGAGTGACTGAGTTTCTCGCTTGGCAGTGTGTGCAGTTTTCGATGTACTCACGCACATCTGCCCATCGTCTAGGCCAGAAGTAATCCACCTTAAGGTTACTCGTGGTATTTCCTACTGAAACATGTTCTCCTGATGATGCAATGTGAGCTACTTTCATGACGAAAGGTCTTAAGGGGAGAGGCACCACGAGTTGCTTCCCTTGCCTCGTGCATCGAAAAATAATCCCATCCTCGTTGTGGAAAGTTCCAGCTGAAGTATGGTGTATTTTGAGCTGACTATGTTCGAGTATGGCGCTAAAGTAATGTCTTCCATCTACGCTCGTCGTAACTCTGCTTTACTACATAGAAATGTCGATTTGAGGTACGAGTTATCCAACTTTGGTTGTTGGTTACTCTGCTCAGACTCTTTCTTCGTAGTTTCATCCTTCAGGTTGTCCGGGCTATGGCTAACAGCGCAATCTCGCACAAACTGTCGAACGTCATGTCGCAAGCATGGCCAGAAGTAATTCAGGGAAATATGCCTTACCAGGGCATGTGAACCTTTAATGGGATGGGGTAGAGTTAAATGCTTTTCTTGCATAAGGCGGGTGCGAAAGGGGAGTGGGACAACTAACTGCCTCTTATTCCCCACCCGTCTGTATACCAAACCTTTCTCCCTGTAATTTGCTCCCTGAGGAGAATGGGAGTAATTACCATACAACTTGGAAAAGCAAGGCTTTAAGGTGTGATCAGCCCTTTGTGCCTGCTCCAGCTCTGAAATATTCAGGCTGTTTAAAAATAACAACTCAGGGGCCGCTGCGGCGTGTCCTGGGTTCTCTATCTTTTGTGTCGGCCTGGATTCACCTGAGGGATCTCCAAGGAACTTTAAAAAAAAAAAAATTTTGCCTCGTTTTGGCGAGGCGCGTCCCGTTCAACCTAGTCGGTTATATTAAGGCGCATGTCCAAATATTAAAGACCTTTAGGTCTGGAGAATTTCCAAGGAACATAAATTTCCTCCCTAAAATGAGAGGATAGACTAAGTTGTCTACCCCTGCGGCGTTGATTTTGCCCCGAACATATCAGGTGGAAACATCAATCTCCGCGACCGGAAGTAGCATAGGCTTTATACTCTTCCGAGGCCCCTGTATTTCTACAGTTTCACCAGTGAATTGGTGGGCCTTCACCAAAGATGGACAAACTAAAGCTGAATATTCTAAGCCCGAATCTTACAGGCACCGTATGGTTTGGTTGCCAACGGTTACTTGCTTAGTTATGGAAGGGTAACTAAGATTTTGTTCATATGCTTGGGGGTCATGTTTCCCTATCGGCCCCCTGATCAGGCAAGCGAAATTATAAGGGCCGGATTTCGGCCTCTTGCAATCAGATGTGAAATGCGTGTCAGTTTTTCACGATTTACAATATCGTCGTCCAGTTCCCTGGGCTGAATTGCTCTGTTTCTGCGTTTGGTGATCTTGTGGTTGTGGTTGCTGTTGGTGAGCTGTTTTGTGTGTTGTGTTGTCCGTACTTTTGGAGCTATCCTCTGGGTGATCCTTCTGTTTGGGTTGACTATCGTGGTGGCGCCTTTTAGACGGATTCACTTCCCACTGGGCACTCTGGTACCTATCAGCAAATAGTACCACCTGCTCAAGAGTTTCGGCCCCGTGCTCAGCCAGGAACCTTCTCATGTCAGGGGTGAGCGAGTCCTTGAACTGCTCCACGAGAATCATCTCCTTCAGCCCTTCAAAAGATTCCTTAAAATATGATGAGAGATCCCCACTTCTCCAAGTACGTTTCTAATCGTGTAGCAAACTGTCGAAAAGATTCATCTTTCTGTCTTTTCGCCTCACGGAATTTACCACGAAAAGTCTCTGCGTTAAGCATGAAACGCCGTAGCAGAGCTTTCTTCAACATATCGTAGTTGTTCTGTTCTTCCGTGGGCATCTTGAGAAACACATCATAAGCAGATCCCCTCAGACTCTGGGATAGCTTCATATTGTATCTCTCCCTCTCCAAGCCATATGTAGCTGTTAAGGATTCAAACCTAGAGAGATAGATGTCAATTTCCTCTGAAGACTCATTATAGACATCTAGTAGGAAGGATATGGAACTAGGTGTCACCACCTGAGTGGTGTTTCCTCCTTCGCTCCCTTGAGAGATGCCAGACCCGCCATTGTTAGAACTAGATTCCACTCTTTTTCCTTCGAGTTCCAGTTCCTTCATTCTAATCGTGGGTTCTGTCGGCCTCCTTTTCTTGGAATGCCCTCTCGGCCTGTTCCTCCTCCTTAGCGAATGCCCTCTCGGCCTGTTCCTCCTCCTTAGCGAATACACTTTCGGCCTGTTCCTTCTTTTCTTGGAATGCCCTCTCCTTTTCTCTCCCTGCGGCTTCGAAAGCCTTTGTGGTTTTCCCTCTCTTCAGCTTGTGCCTTTTCGTGTTCTCTAGTCATCCTTCTCTCTTCCTTCTCGGCTGCTTTCTCCTCACAGAGTGCTGCCTTCTATGCCTCCATCCTGTCTTTTTCCTCTTTATCTTTCTGTTCTCCCACCGAAGTAAGCACGAAGTCAGAAAGTTCCTTGGCTGAAAATCCGAATTCGAGACCTAGATTAAGGTAAAAAGTATGGAGATTTTGGGACTCTGGCATTCTGAGCAAAAAGTCTGTTTACAAAGTGTGACGATATTCTCAATACTGTAGTGGATTTTGATGTTATTGTGTGGTTGCTATGTTACCTAGTGTACTGGATGAGGTCAGCTGTGAAGGCTCCTGAAGATAAAAGTTTATGTGAGTTACAGAATGCCTTTCTGCTACCACTTATGACCTCAAACAGACTTATTCTGCTATTATGTATGTTAGCTGCGTTTAATGTCTAGGGTAATGAAATGTGATGTGTAGGTAATTAAATACACAGACACACACATGTAAACACTAAGTCTAATAATAATAATAAGCTCTATGATCAAATCAACTAACACTGGCTTTAGAATTTAAATTTTACAATTTTTTTTAGAATTTATTTAGTCCTGAACCAAAGTTTCTTCTGGTCAGGACGTATGAAACAATATGTATTTATCAATAAAAGTGCATATATATATTGCATAATCAAAATGAAATTTTTGTACATAGATATATGGTAACATTGGTTAATATTAACACTAACTACAGTGTCTTTGGAAAACTAGCACTGGATGTCTAGTCTGGGTGGTGTCATCATACCCGATCTCTGTTTATAATGGTCATTGTCTTTGAAATATGGAATTGAGGTATAGTTTTTATACACCAGGATTTTGTTTATTTATTGTATTGTGGAAAAGTTTGATGAATCCACAGCAGGCCAGGTTTTCAACTTATCTGGCCTGTGACGATGCAGTAAAGAATTCAAGTAACCCACTCCTCACAGGTGCTGGAGTAAAATGGTAGGCTTCTTAGGCATCCACTCTTGGACCTCTACAAAGCATCTGGCACTAGCGTAGTGCCAGACCAGAAACTCTGAAACCAAAATTTGTGCCATGTGTCAACACACTGCCTACTGCACCATTTTTACACACAACAAAGCAAAGCAAAAATTACAAAGATCGGGTCAGATCTCTCTGACCAACTCAGCACATCTCACCCAGGTGGTATCAAATAGCACCAGTTTCCCATGACTGCATTCATTAGTCTCCGTTTCCATCCAATAAGGTGGGTGATATGTTCCCACTGATCTAAACTATAGATCCGTCTTCTATAGTCTTAGATATGTTTTCCTATATTATTTGTTTGCCTCTAGGCCCTGGACTGTCGCTGGGGACCTAGAATAAGCACTCACTTGTCGTAATCATTTTTCATGACATGGCAGTATCAATCACTCAAAATATTAAATGTTAAATAAAAGGGTTAATGAATTTTTCTCCTTACCCCAATTCAAAATTGAAAACACAGTTACGTTGTACTAGCAAAACTCAGCTGAGCTGCTGGCTAGATTATGGCGTCCCACTGATAATATATAATATCTCCTGGAGATCACTCTTCTAGCATTAACGAACTGTGCATCTGGACAGTATTCTACAAAATGGCAATTGCCTCTACTGTTTTTTCTACAATATGAAAGCTTCCATCCAATCAGCGGACTTCCCCTCTACCGTTCAAATATTTAAACTACAAAAAAAAAAACTACACAAATTTTCTCCACTTACTTATACGATATCGAGACAAAGTTATTTTTAGCTTCTACCCTCCCTTTTTTGCCCCTTGTCCACCTGCAGTTTGTTTTTATGCGTTAGGCTCAAGGACGCGTCAAAAGTGATTTCTGTGAGAAGTATGCACAAATAACTGTCGGCTAGTCTGTATTGAACAATACAGTCTTTCGTCAATATCTTCCGTGTTATCTGTCCGTTTGCCGCTGTGTAAAACGTCCAAGATAAAAGAGCTACGCTGGCGTAGGTGAAGAAGCCGCGGCATATCTTACCTATATTTTTATCCCTACATGTTATTTTACCTGTTATCTTTATAAATGGAGGAATTTTAACGTTGCATCACTGTAATTTCACCACACATCTCCCCACTTGAGAACATGCCCTAAGGCAAGTTCCAAAACCAGTGATACACATAGATAAAATTAACTCCTCACGCCTGCCAACTACTCTAATTTTGATCACAGGGGTGCCTACTGAGGAAATCTGCACCGACATTCTGTGACCCCGGGATATATTCAATATTAAACTGATATGGTTGCAACAATAAAGACCATCTTAACAATCTTGCATTTTCATGCTTGGCCTGAGATAAGAACACGAGAGGCTGGTGATCTGTCTGGACCACAAAAGTCCTACCATACAGATAGATTTGGAACTTTTTTATTGCCCAGATTAACGCTAAACATTCTTTTTTGCTTGTGGAATATCCTTGTTCCGCTTTGTTCAACTTGCGGCTTGCATAAGCGACTGGGTTCAATTCCCCATTGGGTGAAGAGGACCTTTGCAACAGAGTAGCCCCCAGGCCTACATTGCTTGCGTCTGTTCTCACCACAAAGCCCTGAGTCAAATCAGGCAATTTGAGAATAGGCTTGCTAGTGAGTTTTTCCTTTAACTCTTGGAATGCTAATTCACATTGCGCTGACCAAACAATTTTATCTGGATTTCCCTTGCGAGTCAGATCAGTCAGAGGAGCACATATAGAGTTAAAATTTTTGATATATTTTTGGTAAAACCCACATAACGACACGAATGATCGCACGTCTTTTTTTGTTTGCGGTCTAGGTGCTCTCTGCAGTTTTTCCACGTTCTTGGGGTCGGGGGTCATGTTACACTGATATACAGTATGTCCCAAGAATTCCAACTCTTTGCATCCAATACAACATTTTGTTGGTCTAGCAGTTAAGTTCGCTTCTCTGAGCCTATCAAATAACATATTCAGAGAGTTAATGTGTTCTTCAAATGTTTCTGTGGCGATAAGAATATCATCCATGAAATTTGTGATACATGGATTATTCAGGGGATCCAACAACTTGCGCATCATCCTAGAAAATACACTCGGAGCATTTTTCAATCCGAATGGTAGCATGCTGAATTCATAATGTCCTTCCAAAGTGCTAAAAGCTAAATAAGGTCTAACTTCAGGCTTCAGTGGAATCTGGTAATAGCCTTTGCTAAGATCCACCTTCAAAAAGTATTTTGCCTTGTTCAATCTGGCAAATAACTGTTTTGTGTCCGGTAATGGATCCACCTGACCTTCTGTGACAGCATTCAGTTTCCTGTAATCTATGCACAGTCTATGTTCCCCAGACGGTTTCCTCAACAAAACTACACTGTAGCTAAAAGAAGATTCACTGTGAGAAATAATCCCTTCTTTCAACAAATAATCTATCTCCTCTTTCAATGCCTTCTCCTTAGCGAACGGAACAGAATAGGCTCTCATACAGATTGGGGTTGAGTCTACCAGCTTCATGTCATACTGTAGCAAATTAGTATGTCCTGGTTTATCTGTTAATACATCCGTATGTTCCTCCAGAACCTGTTGAACTCTCTCCCTCTGATTTTTAGTCAGGTGCTTACTGACTGTTACCTGTGCGGCTGTCTCACAGGGGTGTAATGGGTATTCATGTGAGGTGAGTGGTTCCTTTTTCATTTAAGTTGCGATAGCCAAGGTCAGTAAGGGGGTGCCTTCCTGGATTGGTCTGTCCAGATACTTCTTTAAAAGGTTCACATGATATATTTTCTCCTTCCCCTTTTTGTCAATTTTATAGTTTGTTCTAGACACCTTCTCTAGAACCGTATATGGACCTTGCCATCCAATTTGCAACTTATTCTGGCTGCCGGGTAGTAGAAGAAGCACTTTCTCTCCCACAGCTAATTCTCTGTCCTTTGCTTTCCTATTAAAATAAGCTGCATGTTTCTTCCTGGCTTGTCTCAAATTATCATTTGCCAGTTTCCATCCAGCTTTCAGACGAGTGGTCAGCTCGTTCACATATTGATATGATGAGGTAACAGTCTCTTCTGCTTTCTCATCTGTCCAGGTCCTTAATAATTTATATATGGACTTTTAAATTTTTATACTTATTTTTCATGGCACCCGTCGGGTCCTTTCCATTAGAAGCATTATAGTAAGGACGTTTCTTCCTAGAATCATCACTCACAAATCGACCACTACCAATTTTTTTCTTGGGGTTGTCTCCCCACTTTAGATTACTTGTGAGAGATCTTCGCTCTCTTTTAGTTTCCTCCAGTTTATATAATTCTGACCGAGGGATTGTCAGCTTATTCTGGGGTAAAATTACTCTTTGTACTCGTCGCATAGTGGCCATGTTAATACATTCAAGTGACGATTGGGTGTGAAAAGGGGGCTCCCATTCCACTTTGTCTACTTTATTATAATTTTTTTTCCTTCCAGGCCTAAGTTTGCCCCGTGGCGTTTCTAGGTCCTGCACATTTTTTCCCTTTGTGGGTGTTCCCTCATGAAATACGCCACATGCTTCTACAAAGTTCTCAATATCGACATTTACGTCGGGCCAATAGTATTTTCGAGCAACCTTTTGGCAGATGGTAC
>JAMPIV010018588.1:0-135000 GCA_024509875.1 Oreohelix idahoensis | reverse complement strand
CTGGCTAGATTATGGCGTCCCACTGATAATATATAATATCTCCTGGAGATCACTCTTCTAGCATTAACGAACTGTGCATCTGGACAGTATTCTACAAAATGGCAATTGCCTCTACTGTTTTTTCTACAATATGAAAGCTTCCATCCAATCAGCGGACTTCCCCTCTACCGTTCAAATATTTAAACTACAAAAAAAAAACTACACAAATTTTCTCCACTTACTTATACGATTTCGAGACAAAGTTATTTTTAGCTTCTACCCTCCCTTTTTTGCCCCTTGTCCACCTGCAGTTTGTTTTTATGCGTTAGGCTCAAGGACGCGTCAAAAGTGATTTTTGTGAGAAGTATGCACAAATAACTGTCGGCTAGTCTGTATTGAACAATACAGTCTTTCGTCAATATCTTCCGTGTTATCTGTCCGTCTGTGTAATTAAAAGTATATTATTTCTCAGATAAAGATGGGCTATCAAACTAGCTATTTTTTATTCTCCTAAACTTATTATTAAGAAAAAACCTACTTTTTTCAAGGTTAGTTTTGAAATTTGTTTTTGTACCTTCGTTCACGACGTTTGCCGCTATATTCAAACTAAAACGACTTTTTACCGTAAAACGTCCAAGATACGTCTGTTTCTGACAAGAGCTAAGGTCGTTTTTTGTCCATTTCCTTACATTGTGTCAACTAGTGGCGTAATTTTTTCTTTAAAAAACTACAAATTGCGTCTTCTAGACTTTAGATTCAAACACGTGTTCAGACCGTCGCATTTTTTTCTTTTATCTCCGTTTCCACCCCGTCTATAAGGATAGGCTGTTAGTCTGCATGTTATAACTAGTTAGTTTTCAATGGCGCTAGAAAACTCTGGCGTAGGTGAAGAAGCGGCGGCATATCTTACCTATATTTTTATCCCTACATGTTATTTTACCTGTTATCTTTATCAATGGAGGAATTTTAACGTTGCATCACTGTAATTTCACCACAAATACAATAGCTAAATTAGATAATATTCTAGTGCATAAAGTCAAAAATAAGATAGAAAATAAAAATTGAGTCCAGCGTAGTATTCTCCTACGCCCGCTCGCATGTCGATTTTGATAAACCTAATAGCCGAATGAAAGATACTGTCTTTTCGAAAAAAATTCGTCCTTGAGATTAAATGTAACAATTTCGCAAGGTCAAGTCGGATTGCCAAGACGAGAGTGAAAGAATAAAAGAATAAAGAGGGGAGGGATGGAAAGACAGAACCTAGGGAACGCCGTCTCGCGTTGATTTCACAAAAGCCAACTCGAGCAACATAGCCTTGGGCAATTTTCAAATTACGATACAAAACTAAAAAAAAATATGGAATTATGAACCAAAATACATAGGGCCATAAAAATTATATATTCGGATGCCTTATGATGTCCTGAGCAATAATATGGTGTCAGTTACCCACTAGTACAAAAAAAGAAAAACCAAAATAATGGCAATAGTATTATGTATGATAAGACGGACTGACGAGAAAAAAGATCACGCCTGCTTAATTTTTTCATGACATATTTTGAAAAAGGCTTTGGGTAAATAGGACTAAAAGGTACCAAGATTTTGATTGGCTGTAGTTTAAAGGAAGGCGAGAGGGGATTGGCTAACCTAACACTAAAAATATACTTGTAGTAGTAAACGTAGTATTTTGGGAATTGTTTTTTTAAAAAGGTTCGATTTAAAATTCATAGTCGTCTGCTTCAATTGGCCAGCTTAGTTGATATTGAGGAAAAATTGTTAGGCTAGGACGCCATTTCTTTAAAAAATCTTGCCACGAGACGATGAGATCAGAAGTGCAGTTCTAATACAAATATTATAAACTTCTGGACAGGGCAGTGAAAACTTGGGCCAGATCTGCCAGTCATCGTTACTTGTGTGTAATATTCATTGAAATTGTGGTAAGATTGAATGTATTAACCCATTTTATTTAAAATAAAGTTTGAATGTGAGATACTAACATACGACTGTAAGTAAGTGAGTCGATGGCAGACTTAGGCGAATCCTAGAGATTGATCCATCATATGATAGCCTATTAGAGAGGTGTAGAACTACAAAATTATATATGATTGTCATCAAGGAGCATAACACCTATCCTATTGTATGGAAAAAGATTACTGTTGGAATTGCAGAGGCGTTGTAACCATTAGGGGAGAGGAATACTGGTATACATTGTCACTTCAAAATATAATGGTACAATAGGTGGTCATAAAGAGCTGACCCTATGCGTTTGTTTGTACTGTACCTGTAATTAACTGTGGAATATTATTGTATACTTATTATAAAGAAGGATGCATAACCTTCTTATTTCAGGGGTTTTTGTGGCCCTGACAGTCACATAAAACCAGGCTCGTGGAAGAGAAGATTGAGAGAAACGATTTGTCGTAAATAGGTCTGTCTTTACTCTCCTCCAGCACGCTGTAAAGCAACGATTTAATCTCTACATTTTCTATCACTGAGCTTTCCATCATCATTTTCCACTCTAAACCGGACCACTATCTCTAAGACTCTTTCTCTCAAAATTAATTTACGACAATATTTGGGGGCAGAGGCATGCGAATCATCCAGAAGAGCAGCAGCGGAACAGCGGAGACAAGTTAGAAAAGACCTTCACATGAAGCAAACATTCCCTGCCCACACTGTCCGAGATCTTTCCAGGCTCGCAGCGGGCTCATCAGTCACCTTCGTACCCACAGACTAACCTAACATATTCCTAATAATTGAATGAACAGAGTGGTCTTCATCACCCGTGATGGACGAACAACACTGTGTATGGACCAAATGAAGATGAGCGAACAGAAGTCAAAGAAAATTCTTCGAGCTATTTCAAAAGACAGTGAACGAATGGCTGGATGAAACTATCCTCCTAGAAGATTTCAATGCTAGAGTTTGAAATGACCGTGCTAGACGTGGTGGAGTTATTAGAAGGTATGGAGAAGATAGATTAAATTACAACGGAAACGATTCCTTAGACTCTGCACTGAGCAAAACTTGTCATTGCGAACACAAAGTTCTCCCATACGCGCGTACGTATATATACCAGATATGAACAACTAAGAAATCAGTCATCGACAATTCCATGGTCAGGAAGAGCTCATTCAAGTCTCTGCAGAATGCTAGAGTCTTGAGCAGGCCAGAGATTGGAAGTGATCACCACCTGCTGACAATTAAAAGAACAACTGAAAGAGTTTCTCGGCTAAGGCATTGCCAACCACCATCACGCAAGAAACTAAGAGAGCAGGAGAGATGAGCATTAAGACCTACAAGGTAAGAGAGCAAGAAGTTAAGACCAGGTATCAGGGGCTTATTGCTAGAGCAGTGGGAAACATTGAAGAACGACCTGATGACCTCAAAACCTTCTGGCTTAAATTCAAAGACATCATAAAAACAGCTGCAGCAGAAACATGTGATGGAGTCTGACTTAGGAAGAAAAAAAAAAAGAAAAGAAAAAGGCATGTAAGCAATATTTAAAAGCTAATAACACAGCAGGAAAGAGAAAAATAGAGAATATGTGATATTCAGAAGTAAAGAATAAGGTGTTAGCAGCAAAACAAAAGTCATGGGAAGAATTTGGAGAAAAGCTAGAAAAAGATGCTCATAAAAAAAACCAGAAATTGTTCTACAAGACCATAAAGAATACGAGGAAGGAAAAACAGCGCACTCTTAAATTCCTAAAGGAGAAACAAAACAAATTGCTTACTGCCCCAAAGAAAGTAATGGAAAGATGGAAGGATATTTCTCAGAACTCCTTGATTGTGAGCAATGTCAAGCCTCAGAAATGATAAGCACTATAACAGAAGAGGAATCCAATGTTGGCGAAGATGGCATCAAAATAGAAGAGCTAAAGGCAGCACTGGAGAAAATCAAGATGGGCAAAGCAGGACATGACGGTATAACATCAGAAATGGTTAAGTATATGGGAGCAGCAGGCGACCTATCACTCCTGAGGGTCCTAAAGCCAGCCTAGTGCCACAAGACTGTAGCATAATGGAAAAATACGCTTAGTTAGATTTTAGTATGTAAACACTCTGCCTCGCCCAAGGGTTAATTGCCACAGTACTAGCAGACGCATGCGCAGTCGTAACCTCGCCGGGGAAGGAGAGGACAGGCAAAACCGTCATAATGGCGAAGCAATTTGTGCATGGGGACGGATGGAATTTCTTAAAGGACGAATTGGGGCAGTGTTGTTTTACAATAATAATAACTGAGTTCGCTAGTGGGAATGTTCATACGTGGAAATCTAAAAGGAAATTGGTAAGGAGGATGTACAAGTGTACCGACTGAAATATCGATAAGTTTGTGAGATGGCCACTGTCGAAGGTAGACCTAGTTTTAATCTTTTAAAATTTATTTAGACTGCATGCCCACATGGAAAGCTAATATCAAGGAATGGATTTGAAGCTTGTCGCAGGGGATTTTGAAGGATATTGACCAGACGGTGATAACCTAGGCCATTTAAGAGATACAGGCCTTAATAAATTGCAAGGTTACACACAATGAGCCCACAGACGGCATTTTCTAGAATTATTTCTGGCCAATTGGAAACGACTCCCTGAGACGTACGCACCACTGGTGTATAAGGGTGGCAGTTTCGAAACTCACTTATCACACACAACCTTGGTTAAGCCCAGCAAGAAGAAGCAGAGTAGAGCACTGTCATTGCCAAGCCATTTTTGACTGTATGCAGGTCAGACATCTTCACTAAAAGTGTAATTCTGTGTTGGAGAAAGATTCTTAGAGAGTATGTAGGACTATCATAAGTATTCATGTGAATAATGTAAATTTTATTTCAGGAATTAATAGGCTTATGGATATACAAAACATATTGATTGTGTGAAAAGGATGGCTAAAGATTGTCAAGCCTTTAAAACTACCCACAGCAGTCATTGCTAACAATAAGCATATCCAGTAGGGTCTACTAGTACCATTTTACTAACTACCATTAAAGGACCAGCAGTGACTTGGCATGAGAGTGTGGAAGGCAAAGGCTGCATCAGGGGTCATAGTTTCATATTGATGGTTTATTATTTGATTGAAAATGTTTTGCAGTAGACATCAATCTGTCTCCCTACTCTGTATCATACAGAGCCATTTATCATTCATTGTACGCACAGCATCTGAAAAAAACATTCTCATCTCAGCACACCGTAGAGATAACAAGCATCATAAGCAACCACTGGACACATCATATTCATTGTTTCAGGATCCTAGTGCACCATCACAAGTGTGATCATGTTTATGAGGTCTGAGGTCCTTATATCCTGCTGTATGTGAAGCCCAGAGATAGAAGGAGCCTATTACTGTCATTCCCCTTACTGTTTGGGAGTTTGCAGCACAGACTATCAGTGTGTTAGTAAAGTGCAACTGACTTGGACCTGAGTTAAGTTTCATGAATCTAGTAACCAGTGTGAGACAAGCTACTACTGTCAACAGAATGTTTTAAATGATGAACTTGAGCTGTAAAGATAGGAGAGACAGATAAACTTTAATTTTTCTCTATTAAAATAAATGCAGAAGGACGGTGAACATATCTGGTGGACAAGATATAGTGTAAAGGAACTTGTTATTTAATAGATCCAAAATGGATCCTCTTTTGTTTTGATATTTACTTACAAATAGATTGGAATGTACATACTCAACCATAATCACCATTGCCTCAACATTCACCCATCATCACAATAGTACATAGTGTAGATAATAAATTAATTGAATTGTAAGCCACTTGTAATTACTTTTATTCAAATGAGTTACAGTTCTATTTTCAAAGTTAAATAAGTACAGCATAGGGGAAAAAGGTGAGAGCGCGCCAGTATAATCTGCTTGTCTATATCTAATCCTTGCCACAGATTATTCACAGCCTTGATCTTCTTGTGAGGGTGAGACCAGTGAACCCTAGACACTGGGACTTCACCATTTTTCAGGAGAGAACACTACTTCTGTCAATACTATCACTACATCTATATAAACCTCTCGCTACAAAGACCATACCAAAGGATTGGGAGATTTCCATCATAATACTATATTCTTAAAGGGTGACAACCGACAGTATGCGAATCAAGAGGCATATCTCTTCTCAGTGTCCTTGGTAAGATTTACTCTAGAATCCTGGAGCAGAGACTCAGATGCCTAGCGGAGCTATGGATGAGGTCCAGTGTGGCTTCTGAACAAACCGAAGTACTCAAGAGCTAATCTTCACACCCAGACAGCTGAGTAAAAAAGCCTTTGATTATAAAGGTGAATGCATCTTTGTTTCTTGGATTTAGAGAAGGTATTTGACATGGTCCCTTGCAACAAACTTTGGGACTGATTGGCAAAGAAAAACATTCCAGCACCTCTGATCCATGCTATACAGAGCTTCTACAAGTCTTGCAGAAATTATGTGAGGATGGCAAACCATAAAATAGAAGAGTTCAAGACCACCAGTGATGTAAGACATGGTGATATTATGTCACCTTACCTTTTCATACTCCTCACTGACGATATCATCAAATCATATAAGGAGAGGACAAGAAAGTATTCATTTGGGTACTGGAAGATTAGACAGGTTTGTATTTCAGAGCTGGCATTTGCCGATGGTGTTACCCTGATTGCTAACGCTGAGGCACATCTTCAATCTAACCTGCAAGTCTGGAAAGAAGAACCGGAGAAGAAAAGGATGGTCATCAGCAGCTCCAAAATAAAAAGCGTGGTGATATCACGAGAGGCGACAAGGCATCAGATAACGCTGGGAGAACAGGTGCTGTAGCAGGTCAATCACTTTAAATACTTTGGAACTGTGATATGCTGGAAGAAAGATAGCTCTGTTTAGAGTGTGTGTAGTAAATTGAATGAGACAAACATGCAGTAACTTTAACGCTCGTCAATGTTAACTTTAATAACAAAATTTGCAGCTCGTTTCCAGGAGTGTCAGGGAGAGTCTACAAAGCTTGTCCCTCGTCTTAAAGCTTAGGCCACTGTTACCTTCTTGTTCCAGAGATAGTACCCTTCAACTGGTACCACAACTAAGCCAATCCTGGCTCACATACTTTTTTACTCAGATGGATGAAGTTACGGCACTAGTCGATGCCTTTTTACACGTGTACTTGGGGTCCTTAATTCTCACTTTAATTCCCTCTCTGACTCCGTGTTCAGTTTGCTCAGATATTCCGGTTTTCCTTACTTAAAATGATAGAGATTTCCTGGCTGTTTGGTAAGTCCGTCAAGATTCTCCTATAAAAGGTGTCCGGTCTGATAAAATGGAATTCTGAATGCTAGGCTTCACTCTGGCAAGGTCTGGTTGTGTCGTCTTGGCAAGAGATCTTCACAGTGACTTTGACTGACTGAAGCGTCAGGTTATATTCACTGTACTCCCCCGATCTGTTTGTTATGGAGCTAGGCAAAAGCTCCAATCATATTAAACATCTGGCGGGGGGGGGGGGGGGGGGGGGGGGGAATTTCGAAATATTCCTGACGTGGAAAAATTTTGAACGAAATGCAGAGGTTAAGTCTTCCGTATATGGTATGAAAATATCCGATGCCCTGGCAGGCGAACTCACCAATACATCTTTAAACTCATACGACAAATGTGTTTCAGATGTAACAATTTTATTACTTTATCAGAAAGTAATCTATTCGCAGACGGGTAATCTCGTTATCTGTCCCGCACTCTGGCCTTTATCAGTGACTTGAGCAAACACGCTGGCGAGTGTAGGGCTAGTCTGTAGCGGCTAAGCTTTGGTACATAAGAAATTACCAACTTCTCTGACGTTCAATATTACCTCCGCCTCTCCTTGCAAATGTGATGTGTTTATCATCAACAAGGAGTGTCAAATGTTTGAACAAACAAACTCTCTGCTACATAGCAAATGGAACGAAAAGGGTGCGATCATGGAAAATCACGCAAATAAAATCAGTACACAAATGTAACTGATTACTGCCGTAGTGAAAGAAAGATTGGAAAGAGATCGCCCCAAAATTCAACTTGTGACAGGAGGCATCTACGAAGAGTAGGCTACACGAAGAGCAGCAGATGGGATACTTTTTCAGGCCAGAAATAGAGGATTCCTCAGTAAAAGAGAAGTTGGCAAGAAGATGGCTGTATACCGCTCCACCTATGTCCCAGTCTTGACCTGTGGATGCAATTCATGGGCAATGACTACAACCCACAAAAGCCAGCTCCAAATCTCAGAAATTTGGTTTCTGATGAAAGTGGTTGAAGTAAACAGAAGATACATGGTCCACAACCAGACGATACGGTAAGACTTCACAAGCCCATCATCTGTAGACCCAAGTAGAACAGTCCCAACTACGACGGTTTGGCCATGCCTGCAGAATGGGAGAAGATCGGTTACTACGAGAAGTATGGGAAACTAAGAGCCATAGATTCAGACCTACACGACGACCCAGAGTCCGCTGGGAGGACAACATTAGGCAATCTCTGGTACTAAATGAGTTTCTTTGTATGTATTACTGTATGACACAAAACGCCTCAGAGAGCCACTTTTCGATGACGCACGGTATCAAGTGTCTCTGTGTATTCTATGCAGCTCCACATTTCGTTGACCTAGCAGTAGCCCGTCAAATGTCTGTGTGTAACGATATGCGTTAAAAATTTGCAGCAAGGATGTGCTAGAATAATTTCCATCATTGATGTGAAAACTCATCATGTATTGATTGGTTCATTAATGCCCTTGGGAAAGGACGGGAGATGTCAACATTAAGTTAACCTCAGGGGAGGTGTGAGGGCAAAAAGGTTAAGAATCCTGGGTTAAGGAAAGTAATCTTTAAAGAGTTATTTTAGGCCGAATGATGCTCCATTTCATTTTTCACAGTCGTAGGTAGAAGCCACCGAATCTCGTCGGCTAATGAAAACAACTCTTTGAGGATTTTTTTTTTAGGTCAAATAATGAGGTGCTTTTTTTCTACGGCGAACTGACAGGTTTAACATGGAATTGCTTGCTATACGTGGTTCTGTGAATGCTTTTCGCCGTTTCCAGTATTATTCTTTCTCATTTTTTTTTTGCGTAGAATAGAATTATTGAAATAAAGGCTACCAATGTAGAACTGACGATACGATCCAGACAAATACTAGTTGAACAAGAGAAGACGCTAGCGATGGACAGACACACATTGAGGAAAGGTGTTAATAGCATTACAAAGCAGTTCTTGGTCTGGAATTCCCGGAGTAAAAGAGGTAGTGGTCCACGAAAACACATGGAAAAGAGAACTAGAAACAGAAATGAAAATTGTGATGAAGAAATGAAAAGAACTTGCTGACGGTATGCGACAGGAGGACTTGGCATGTGTTTGTTGGCCTATGCTCCTAGTGGGAGGTAAAAGTGTTGATCGGTTGATTTTATTGTGGAAGTGTGTTATGTGTCTTCAGACTGATGTAATATATTTGCCTTAGCATACATATGTATGTACGTTTTACGTATACTAATGAGTCTGTGATCCGTGGTTAAAAAAATCAGGTTGGCGCTTCTCTGCTAGGGTAAAGAGTAGAATCGCCGCCGAACAAATCCGGGCTTACAAGATAACAGCTTGCAGCATGAGAATGGGGGTATAGGCAGCTACTGCAGCCTTAAGGTAGGTAACTAAAAAGTCATTAACAAAGGCAGTCATTGTGTCAGACTCACAGTCCATGCTTCGAAAGGTTCAAAATGATTGGTTAAGACAGGAATGGAAAACATTCAGAGAAGCTTCGAATCTGCAGGAGGTGGTGTGGATCTACTGTCCTGGTCATGCAGGGGTACGCGGTAATGAGATAACTGACAGACTGGCATCAAGAGCACCCACAGTTGGGACAAGGGTATAGATAAAGGAGAGATAATGAGAACAATTAATGATCGCCTGTTAGAGAATGACACTGCAGTAGATGAATCATCAAGGTTAAGAGTGTTGGAATTTGGCATGAAACGTAAGGCTAGCAGAGATGGACGTATGAGAGGATGCATCCGTCGTGTATATAACCAGCGAGCTACAGGAACAGTTAACATTCACACTCTTCGACATATAGTGAGGGAGACTAAGCATCTATGGGTTTGGCCGGAGTGTAATAATGTCGGTTTTGTTCAAAAATAACAATACGTTTTACGCAAGAACAGAAAGATAACAACATATTAAGTTATTTTTACTGAGTTTTTGTGTGCGAATATAAAACTGACATGTATTCCTTTATGAATACATGTCAGTTTTTGTGTGCGAATATAAAACTGACATGTATTCCTTATGAATACTCTTCTGTGAAAGAAAGGAGGAAACAAAATAGAGAGGAAGCTCATCGTTTATGCTGTCAATGTTTATTTAATGTGAAAGTTTCATCAACATTATTATATGGCCGACCCACGTTGTCCAGACATGTACCGAAGAGGACCCCACTGATGACACAAGGGTATACTTCCAGAACGTGGACCAGATCAAATCACCAGACCCAAAATTGGAACGTAGCACACAATACCCCAGGGAAATCTTGTCATTGTCAAATTACCGAACATGCGACCGAGAACGGTTTCCAACAGAACTTACAAGGAATTGTAATTGTTCAAGAGTAAGAGGAAACGAGTATTGAACATCTGGTTTACTGTACAAGTTTTTCGGTTTTATTCGGATATTAATAGTGACATAAAGTAGAAATAAAGATCTTAGCCTAGATAGCACAAGACCGAAGTTCATCATCTGTCGCCTGGTTGGCTAAGTGGTTTGTCTATCACTGAGGTTACCAGGTTCCTAGATTGAAGCCTGGTAGCGTCACGATTCAGTCTGCCCAGCGGTAAGTAGTTACCTGGCTCAGCTCTTGAGTTAAGGACGGCAAAGGCAGCGAGGAAAGGAATTGATCACTTCATCTAAAAAAAGCTGTACCTTGTAAAGTTAAGTCTCAAACAGTTTACTCCCCCTCCTGTAGTATCTACTTTGGGACTTTACCTTTTAGTGGCCATCTCGACGAATACAATGATGTCTAAAGACTTTATCATAAAAATAAATGTACTAGTTTTAAAACATCTTCTTCATAAACTTTCATTCCTCAATTTGAATATGTTTAAAGAAAGTAGAAGTTAGCTTGAGGTCGTTGAAATCTCCACACAATTTGTCCGTGAATGGTATTGATGACAGCTTTTTTGGGCTTTCTCTATTCCTTATATGTTTGACACCAGTGCAGTAGTGGTTCAGCAGTCATTTTATCTGTAGCATAGATAACACTGATAACGATTTTTTGCGTACTGTACTTACAATTTTATTGAAAGATGCTTAAGACACGTGTTTACTGAAGGCCTATGCTCCTTTGAGAGCTAGAGGGTATTGATTGACTGACTCTACTCTCTACCTTTGAGATACACCTTTCATCTAATGTTATTAACTCTCCTAGGTATTTGAATCTACCGACTTGTTTCAAACTCCGCACAGGTCACAACAGATCGAGATACGATCTATTCAACACGCTCAAGATATAAACTGCAGAACCTTTAGCACGCTGCATTCTTTGGCAAAAATTGTCGCCTACAGCTGCATTCTTTTTCACAGCGTCCCGTTTTTATAGTGGGTGACTTGTAATGTCTATAATTTTTGTGTTTCTTGGTCAATTGCTATAATTTTTGGAATTTTTATAAATAAATGAATGATGAATCTGATGATATAAAATTTGTTTGTGTACATGTTAGATGTGATAGGAAGAGAGGAAAGGAAAGATGAAAAAAACGAAAAAAAATGTAAAAAAATTTAAAAAATTTTTTTTTTAATTTTAAAATTAAAAAAAAAATTAAAAAAAATAACCAACACACGAAGAGTCCATTTCCCTTGCATCTCAATGAAAGTCATTTGACCAATAGACCAATACAAATCAAATGACGATCTTTTCGTTACACCCATCATCAGTAGCAAAGGAATAAACGCTCTCGTCAGCCGTGATATTCGATCGCAACCCTAAACCTTTCCGACACACTTAATCCTAACCCCTAAAAAAATACATACAAGGAAAGCCATTCTACTTTCGTTTCCATCTCAGCCATCAAACATATTCTGAGAACCGATATCAGCGCTTATAAAGACAAAAATTTCATCCTTACCTCATGGCGTCAGAATCCAATGAAATTATAGCAAAAATGGCTGCGTGTTCGATGCGGATTCATTTCGATTAAAAAAATTTACAAAAAATAAACGCGGATACACCCATCACTTTTGTAAAATCGGAAATGGAAGCTAACTCTCTTGCAAATAAAGTTTTAACTTAACATCCGGGGCTGAAAATCACGTGTACACAAGTCATGTGCTAGAAAACGATGATAAACGCTGTCGACATATGTTGACAACAGCTGGGAGAACATAGGTTGCCTTCGTCGACATATGTCGACGGCAGCGTGCTAAAGGTTTAGAAAGAGAGTTCTTCAGTATTATATAGAGACAGTCATAACATTCGAAAGTGAGTCATGGACACCTTAGTAAACAAGCAAGAAGCCCCATGGAGATGAAGTTTTATAGAAGAATTTTAAGAATATCCTGGACAGCTGAAAGCGGGTATTAAGGATATCCTTAAAAAAAAATCCAGTACGCAAAGGAGGCTTATTACTCACACTAGATTAAAGCAATCCACTTTCTTTGGGTACGGTAGGACAAGACGGAATCTGGAGTATAACACCACAACATGAACTACTGAAGGAAATAGAGATAGAGGCCGACAAAGAGACAAGATACTGGATAGATCAATATCGTGGCATAAAGAGACGACAACAGCAGAATTGATTAACAGCACTGTCGAAGCTGTGGAGCAGCATTATCATTTATATATGTATATTCAATCAAAATATTATTTTTAGACGTATACACTCAGCAGCTTCGGTGATTTCTGATTAAAAGAAAAACACAATAAAATGTAATGTTTCACATCTCCATCCCAATCCCTGATTGACTGTGCACAGATCCTAAACTGCACTTTCACTACAACGTCTATATATATATATATATATATATATATATATATATATATATATATATATATATATATATATATATATATATATATATATATATATATATATATATATATATTATGTGAGAAGTGCACACGTGTGAATAAGTATTCTAACATATATATATAGTTTTATCAACATCTAAAGAACCAATATGAGCAATAATAATAATAAGCAGAGGAATTTTACTGTTAATTCAGTTGGGGGCTTGAACGAGCTAATATTATATCTCTCCTCAAAAGGCGGCGGGAAAGATAAAGAGTTAACATGCTCAGACACATTCAGCATTGTTCTAGATTTATTAAATATCTTGTGGATTCTCCCTCGAGGTAGAAGCATCATAATCCTTCTATCTGCATCTCTGCCAAGAGTAATCTTGTGCGAAGGTAGACACCTTTGAAGACCCACATTAGCTATTCTAGGTTTTGGTCACTGTTAGACCACTACTGCAGAGTAAGAGGAGAGATCCCGTTTCAATTGGGGGCTCGTGCCCTCACCATAGAGACGAATCTACGGAACCAGTAGCATCGGCACTTTAGCATTTTGGCAAGTCCCAAACAAAGAACTTTCTTTTCTAAAAATTAAGCTTACGAAGCCGATAAATTCCATGATAAGACTTACTTTTTTATTATTCACCAGTTCTTATTTATTTACAAGTGTTAAAGTAATTGATCATTAAATTTGTTTATGTTTTTTTTTAACAAATTCATAGTTGAATTAATTGTTACAAAGAGAAGTGCACGTGTGAAAAAGTATTCTAACATATATATATATATATATATATATATATATATATATATATATATTTTTTTTTTATCTTCACCTAAAGAGCCAATATGAGCAATAATAATAAGCAGAGGACTTTTACTGTTAATTCAGATGAGGGCTTGAACGAGCTAATATTATATCTCTCCTCAAAAGGGCCGGGGAAAATAAAGAGTTAACGTGCTCAGACCCATTCAGCATTGTTCTTTTACATATCTTGTTAAATTACCTCGAGGTAGAAGCATCATCATCCTTCTATTGGCATTTCTGCCAAGAGTAATCTTTTGCGAAGGTAGGCACTTTTGAAGTCCCACATTAATTACTCCAGGTTTTGGCCACTGTTGGACTACTGCTGCAGATTAAGGGAAGGAATCCCGTGACAATATATATCTATATACACAGGTATGTTTATATAGCTTCCTTCAGTCATAACTGACTATGGGAATGCGCCACTGAGGTGATAGCCTTCCGCTGTTTTTTGCCTGTAGATCCTTTCGGCGTGTTCTTTTTTTCTTCTTTTTGTTGTGAGAGCTCCTTTTTGCCCAATCTCAGGTGGCGCCGTAGTGAGCATCGCCACTTAACTACTGCTGCTTCCCGTGTTGTGCCGACGCCAGAGGGTGAAGCTTGAGTGTCCTCTTCATGGTGTGAGCTTGGTTTCGCAGAATGCCTTAGTCATGCATCCATTCTTTCTGTCTATCCTTATAGTACACTCCTCTGTGTCATTAATTGCTGATAATATTTTTCGTAGAAGCTACAACTCCCTAAACCATCCAATATTTTACCTGCTTAGCCAGGCGTAAACAATAAAGTCATGGCTTGGCGAAGGCTAAGGGTGCTAAAGATTAAACCACATTAACATCTATTTGTTCGTCGGCCGCTTGTTGACTCAAGACACAGACAATTGATTGAAAAGCGATTCTATCGCTTCCCTCAAAATGTATCGGACTAGCAAGGGATGGTGGGCTTAAGATAACACGTGTCAAAGTTTTCCAAGCAAGTGTGCACAAATCGCCCATTCATATGTATAACACAGGATCCTATTACGTAATTGTTTCAGGCGAAGTCTCTTGTCCTAATTAAACAGAGACGACATGATTGTAGAAATTGGACAAGCATATGACATAATGACTTCAGGCGATGCCACAAAACAATATTAGTTACACTATCTTATATGGCAATGCCAATAATTAAAGCAATACTTACCTTGTGATTGACATTACATTAAAAAAGAACTAGCCTGAATTGTGATTGGGATCCACCCGAAAAAGACCCCCCCCCCCCCCCCCCCCCCCCCCCCCCCCCCCCCTCCCCCCCCCCCCCCCCCCCCCCCCCCCCCCCCCCCCAAAATACAAAACAAAAAACTAATGAAACGAAATTTCTGGTGAGCGGGACTTTTCATATAAGACCTGGGTGGCTTCTAGTTCCTGACTTAACTTCTATTCTCGTAAGACGCCAGGATATGAGTTAGCGATAGGTTTTCTTTACATGACGTGAAAAAATTTAAGTAGTAACTTGTGAACTTAACAGTGTAATACTACTTTCAAAATCAATAGAATCAAAGTCCGAGGAAATCTTTCTCAAGTGTTAAAAGTTAGTAGTGTACATTAATAAGTAACCTTAGCTTGCTGGGGAAAGACTGTCTCTTAACAGCTGCAGCAATCACTATCGGTCATCCTATGCAACAGATGAAAGAGTGGAGGAAAGCAGAACTCGCTTGATACTTACATCAAGAGACATAAAACTTAAGGGAGATTCTATTTCATACTTCTCTTAGTTTCTTTTACTAGTTACTATTACTAAGCTCTGGACACTCCCTATAAAAGACTGGTCTAGAGGACACTCGCAGTGGCAACATTTTGGGACGTTACTCCTTTAGAGGAATGATAGTGCCCCCAACGAGCCATTCGACTCCTGAAGAGAGAAGAAACAATCAGGAAGTCACTGTAAATAAGCATCAACTACACCAGACTACAGCGACGACCCTTCGCTGCAACTGGACAGTTAAGTTGATCTTCTTCTTCTTCGTTCGCCTTCAGACTTCTATATTAACGACTCTAATGAAGGCAGTAGTCAACTCAAGATGCCTGATATCTCCAAACAGTTTTTCGTTGATAGAAGTGGGTTGTTGCAATGTGCTACTCCTTTCACTTCTGTAAGTTGATCAGGACTGGAGCAGATGTTCGGCTGTCATGGGACTGGTACCAGAGGAGCAGACATCTGTTGGATCAATCCTGTACTTGTGAAATAAATGGTACCTCAACCTATTGTGATCAGTAAGTAAGCAGAAAATTAGGACCTGGTCTCGCCTAGATAGCTGGTGATAGGCATCACATTTTATGTGGCCTGGGTGTTCTCTGTCCCATTTGGACTTGAATATGGCTTTTATAGTTGTACATTTCATAAGTTGTCTGTATATCGTTTTGTTGCAGAGCTCCCCCGACTTTAGCAACTTTGTCTGCTTCTTCGTAACCTGGAATGTTGTAATGGGCTGGTATCCACAAGTTGATCTAATCGACACAGATTCTGGACACTAAAGCTATTCCACAATTTTCTATGGATGGAATCGCAGGCAGGAAGCAGATCATTTAGCAGAGATATCAGTTACACATACACTATACTTATTCATAATTCCAAATACTCTGAAACCTGAAAACATACTTCATTTGTTGAAAGTAATTCATTAAAGAGCTCGGCTTTCATAAAGTAGATTTCGGATGCGCATGGGTTACCTACTACTGCTTTAGAATAACCGATTTCGAGGTGCTTACTGGAAGATAGTTGTTAAAGAAGATTATTAATTTTTTTTTGCATGTTGACCACACTTCGTCTATTAGCCGTTAATCTACGCGGTAATATGTCTATCTGTGGTTAATCATGATGTTGCACGGGTTTTAATTGTTATTGAACGCGATATATTTAATACGTCACCGGGAGTTTATGACGTAATCCGTTTTGCACTAATGTATGCAAACGGTTCGTTCTAGGCCTTTCGTCGATTGTAGTTTTCAAAGAAGGACGTACTTGATATAGCTCCTGTGATTTTGAAGGAAAGATATATTTTATGTGGCTTAAAGTAATTCGAAGGCCGCCACAATGTATTACTGCAGATTCAGAAGTATGAGAGAAGATTTGTAACTAATTTTAAGAAGGAAATACATTGATATTCCTAAGTCTACATAATCTGTCCCACATTACTTGGGTGGATTGGACGCCACCTTCAGTACAGCGGCCAGTTATGTATGGACTAGACAAGACAGAGAGGAGCTCATTTTCCATGTATGTACTTTATGAATTTTGCCCATGAATGAACTTTTTATTCGTCATATTAAACGTCGTTACCTGTGGACCCATCCACCAAGGCATTCTGAATCAGTTTTGGTAAACCCTTGCGCAAAAGAGATGACAGAACAGCAGTGATGTCTGACATATTGGGAATAAATCGACTGTAATAATGAACCAGTCCCAAGACACTACGTACTTGTTTTTTTGTAGTAGGAATAGACAAATTTAAGATTTTCGAAACATTTTGTGGTATAGTCTGAAGTCGGCCAGAACCAACAGTGTGACCAAGAAAAGTAAGTTCTTGAAAAGCAATCTGGACTTTAATAGGCCTAGCCGCAAGATTATGGAAACAAAGAGTGTCTAAAAGAGAACGGAGCCCTACAAAGTGCTCCTCCCAAGATGAACTAAACAAACAGATATCATCTATGTGAGTTATGGTAACAGATCTGTGAGAAAGTATTCTGCGCATCATTCGAATGAATGTGGCAGGTGCGTTCATAAGCCCAAAAGGCATAACATTTCACTGGTATAACCCACGTGGAGTAGAAAACGCACTAAGAGGTTTCGCTCGCTCAGTTAATGGGATTTGCCAATAACCTTTTGTAAGATCAATCGTAGTGAATAGGTGAGCATTTGGCAGACGAGATAACAGATCATCAAGTAAAGGATGTGGTTCCGCATCCGGAATAGTTTTAGAATTAAGTTTGCGATAATCTACACATAATCTAATATTATTATCCTTTTTTCGAACAATAACCAGGGGTGAAGAATATGGTGAATTACTGGATTCTATAATACCAAGACGCAACACCTGATCTAATTCGAGTTCAGTTTGGCGCTGGTAATTAAGGAGAACAGGATAAGGACGTAGACGAACAAGAGTATCATTGGTAAGGATGATATCGTGTGAAATAACAGATGTGTGACCAGGATGGTCGGTAAGGACATCAGCAAAGGATTCCAATAGATTGGACACCTGGCGATGTTGATCAGAAGATAATGACGAAGAAATAGAAACATTCCGCCACGATTCTGTAGAATCCAAAGGAAGCATAGGTAGAGCCATGTGAATATCAGAGAAAGAAGATTCTTCCTCATGAATCACAGATAAACTAAAAAAATGACAAAAATTACTCACATTGTCATCATTGTCATGGAAAATAGAATGTAAATGCTCAGGTCTTGCATGATATTCCTTGAGAATAATAATATTGAAAATCTTTCTTTGACCCTTAATATCTATCACGTAATCAACGTCTGACATTTGAGATATTACTTTGAAAGGGCCATCCCATGCAATAAGCAATCTATTATCCTTCCGAGGAAATAATACGAAAGCTTTATCGCCCGGAAAAAGTTGTCGTAAATGCCTATTTCTATTTAAAAAAAACACGCGATCTCTGTTTGGCAGCCTCTGACGAAGCTGTAGCCAACAGATATGCGTCTACAATCTTCCGACGAAGATTAACCACGTACTTGTAAGATGATTGAGTGTCCTGAGTCATCTTAGAGTCAGTGAGAAGATCCTTGATTAACCCCATAGGACCTCGTGGCTGAGCTCCAAACACAAACTCAAACGGCGAAAAACATGTCTGCTCGTGCGGCACTTCCCGATAGGTGAAACGTACAGCCGGCAGAACCCTGTCCCAATCTTGAGGATATTTGGCAGTTACTTTATGTCGCAATTGCTTAAGTGTCCTATTGAGCCTCTCCACAGAACCATTGCTCATGGCGTGATAGATACTACTAAGAGACCTATCTATGTTAAGTGTTTTCATGACAGATGTCGTGTTATCAGAAACAAATTGTGAACCATGATCAGAAAGAAGTTTGCGAGGAAAACCTAATCTTGAAAAGATGAGCAACAGTGCATCAGCCACTGCAGAGGTGGTGATGTGTTTAAGAGGTATGGCCTCAGGCCAACGAGTGCATATATCAATGCACGTGAGGACATATCTGTGACCTGTAGCAGATGTAACAGACAGAGGACCGATAATGTCTACGGCCATCTTATCAAAAGGTCGAATATAGATATCACATACTTGAATAGGAGCAACATGAAACGCTCCCCTAGATTTAACTTCCTGGCAGGTAATGCGGGAACGCACATATGATGATACGTCCCTGGAAACACCCGGCCAAAAGAAAGAAGACAACACTCTGGAACGTGTGCGAGTATAACCCATATGACCCGCACAATGGGAGTCATGTGCATGTCGTAAAATGTATGGGCGAAGTTTAAGAGGCACCAGAACTTGGTGTTTGACAGTAGAGTGATCTACAAAATTTCTCACCAATATATCATTTTTAAGAGTAAACCAGTGTTTAGGACTGTTATGTAAGTCAATATCATCATTATCTTTGACCAGAGAGAATTTTTTTTTCAAAGAGCCATCTTCTTTTTGAAGCTTAGCAAAAGACACTCTGTCTATGACAGAATGTACCTCAATGTCATCCTGAGTTATTGTGTCAAGCTCCATGCTTTCATCATTTTCTAGTGCCTGTGCCTGGGCACGTGTGGTAACTGCATTGGCAATCAAGAGATTATTTTTTTCCTAATCTTCAATCTCCTCTAGTGAGCAGTCTTTGCTCCCGTGGATACGACCCACCGTTAAATCAGCTACTGGATTCTTCAACAAGCATACCCTAACCTTTCCTGAAAAAATGGGGTATGAATACCAACAATAGCGGTAGGGTGAAATTCAATTGTACCACCGAATGTAATGCATTTTACAAAATCTCCTGTAGAGCAAGAAGGTTGAACTAGTGACTGTCTGATTCCAACCGTAGTTGAACCTGAATCCCTGAGTACAGACATTTGGGTACCATTCACGAATCCCCTGTGAAATACCAGAGTACCTGTGTCATCGTGAGCAGATAGACTTACAGCAGGTAAGGGATGACTGCACTTCAACACAGTAGTACTGTCTGCCTAAAATAGAGTTAGTCATTCCTGGCAACGAGAAGCAACATCAAAATCGAATGCGGCAACATGCAGCTGATTGATTCTGCACACCCAATTCCTGATTAACCATTGGTGAATTACCAGTAAGTGCCGACCCGCATTATGTTCAGACCGCACCGGGGCACGTGACCGAGATCGTTATCTCTGGCGATCAAAAGAATTGCCTTGATTTCTAAATCCCAGTGCATTATTTCTGTTTTGGTAAGATTGATTATTAGAATTGTTATTACTCCAACTGTTTTGATAAGGATACAAATTATTTTGTCTCTTCCAAGTGGAATTTTGTTGGAAATTATTATTCCTGAATTGAGGTGGCTGATTACGGAATTGTTGCCTACCTCTATTAAAATTATAATTCCTGTTAAAATTCCCATTCCTATTATAATTATTATCATTATACCTTCTTGGCATAACATTTCTATCTAGGCTATGAGATCTTGGTCTTCCATTGTTGTTGTTCCACGTTGCAGCTGAGGCAACTGGCAATGAATCTTTCATGAGGGTATTGCTAATACAAGCACCAGGATGTGCTGTGCAGTATTGTTTTGCAATTTCTTCTAATGAAGATAGAGTCATAGGTTTTCGTTCATGCAAAAAAGACCAAAATGGTTTGCTTACTGAGGATAACACTTTATCCATCAACAACAGATCCATAAGATTATCATATGTTTTCTCAATTCCTGAGAGCTGAACCCATCTACTGAAAGTAAGTCGAATGGCAGAGATGAATTCTGATAAGTCCTTCCCAGTTTCAGGAATCATAGTTTTAAATCTCATCCAATATCCCTCTGCATCAAGTTGATATCGTTTTAATAATAATGTTCTAGCAGCATCATAGTTGTTTCTAAAAGTCTCGTCCATTGTGCTTATAGCTGTCAACGGCTCTCCACTTAAAAATTCCATTGTGATTTGTCCAATTTATGTGCTTCACATACACTTTCATAGCGACTAAGGAAGCATGAAACGTCATCAAGACCTGGGTTAAATATTGGTAAGCGAAATTTAACATTACCACTATATTTACCTGAGGAATTAGTAGTTTCCGAATTACTAATATTTCCATTTTGACCCCTTAATTTCAATTCCTCTAAATGAAGAAGCATCATTCTTTCTTCATGGGCCAATGTCAAAGCTTTCTTCTCTTCCATTTCTCTATCATATTGCATTTTTCGCTCCTCAGCAATAAGTCACTTCTCCTCCAACTCCATCATTCTCTTTTTGTCCTCTAATTCTATCAAGACGTCTTAATTCTCGTCTCCTCTCCTCCCTAGCATTCTGTTCCTCTAATTCTTGTTTTGCCTTAGCTTTCTGTTCCTCTAATTCTTGTTTGTCTTAGCCAACTCAGTCATGGCAAACTCCCTCAACACTTCACCTTTATAACCAAAAGCTTTGCCTTGCTCGACAAAGTAATCTAATGTAACCATTTCAATTAATACTGTGACTTACTCAGTCGAAATATAATGGCAAGTAGCTTTACAATTCTTTGTAAGCAACGAATGTTGCTATAATATTATTGCAATAATCACAATGCAAATTATATTAATATTGTGTAACAAAGAAAAAGAAAGAGCGCAAGTGAAAAAAAATTATCTATAAAACAATATCACACGAAAAGACCAATGACAAACAGAGAAATATTAGCAGTAAACAAAGAAAATTATAATAATGAACAAAAGATGAAACAGCAAATAGGTCAATCTACTGCTAAAAATAGACACCGGACAGGACCCAGACGGAAGTATAACAGATAGCTTGTAAAAAACCAAACGACAGGCAGATGAGACTAACACCACGAACAAATTATTTCAAAACTAAAGAAAATAGAACTAGATAACAATGCATATACAGACGAATAGACGAAACATCACAGGTAACATAAACTATCGAAAAAATCAAATCGCAGTCAGAATACTTCGACGAGATTACTCGAGTCGGAAATACTACTGAAATGAAATTTACAATATTAAATCCCTACTGAAACATTCGATGTGCGGTCATTTGACAATGACATGTTGTCGCTGACATCGAATCAACCGCCCAACCTCCCACGAAAAAACGAACCACAGAACATGAATATACACATAAAGACATAAAAAGCAAGGATTACGAAGTGTCTAACAATAGTACCCCGATCCAAAAAACAACATTTAACAGGCCAACGTATCTGTAAAGACAGAGCTACCTCCAGATGCTATTTAAAAGCTGGATCCCGTGCTGCCTTGAAAATGTGGTCCAACACAGCCGTGTAGAATCTGATAGGTAGTAGATAAGGGCCACGAACATCAGTTGACCAGGACAGTAAACTTGAAGAATGACATCTGGCAGTGGACTTGATTTACAACGAATAACGCTGACATCTTGACTAAAGTTGGCGGTTTGACTTGGAAGCGGGCGGACGTGCGCACTTTACATCAAATTATGCAGATGAGGGCCAACGGTGACAAGGATATTTCAAGTTGCAGAAAAAAAAATTCCCATAACTGTCTTTTCATTTCTTCACAGGCAAACGTTCTTGACATCGAATCCCCACAACTGGATCACTATGTTCTCCTTGTTACGGTTGGCATTTGTGTAGATGATGATTTGTGCAACAATATGTCAAAGTATCGTGCTCATAACAAGATCGAATGACGTGGGGTTACAGATGGAACATTCTGTTGATAAATTGATTCACAATGCCTTGGTGGATGGGTCCACAGGTAACGACGTTTAATATGACGAATAAAAAGTTCATTCATGGGCAAAATTCATAAAGTACATACATGGAAAATGAGCTCCTCTCTGTCTTGTCTAGTCCATACATAACTGGCCGCTGTACTGAAGGTGGCGTCCAATCCACCCAAGTTATGTGGGACAGATTATGTAGACTTAGGATTATCAATGTAATTCCTTCTTAAAATTAGTTACAAATCTTCTCTCATACTTCCGAATCTGCAGTAATACATTGTGGTGGCCCTCGAATTACTTTAAGCCACATAAAAAATATCTTTCCTCCAAAATCACAGGAGCTATATCAAGTACGTCCTTCTTTGACAACTACAATCGACAAAAGGCCTAGAACCAACCGTTTGCATACATTAGTGCAAAACGGATTACGTCATAAACTCCCGGTGACGTATTAAATATATCGCGTTCAATAACAATTAAAACCCGTGCAACATCATGATTAACCACAGATAGACATATTATCCAAGTAGACACGTGCCCTCACAGCAGAGGTCGACAACTGACGGAGCAGTCAGCAAACCAGTTTCAACATCTTGCCAGCTAAGTTATTTTAACCCGGCCATAGCAAAAGAAGCCTCACTCCACATAAACCCAAGCCATCTTCACAATAATTTTGTTTCTGTTAGGAAAAACTCCATATTTCCAAGTCACCAACCTCACTTATTTATTTACTTGTGTTAAACAATAATTAATTATTAATAGAAGGGGCGGGCATATACTCAGTTCACGACCGCTTAGATAAATTCCCGCGTTGGTGCTTGATTTCTGAAAAATCTAAATAAGGACTCCCTAAAATAAAAGCCACATCCTTCTATTTACAGCTCTGCCAAGAGTAATCTTGAGCTAAGTTAGATAGATACCTTTGAAGACCCTCATTGTACACTCACAATTATGACCATTGTTGGACCATCACTGCAGAGAAGGTGAGGCAATCCCGTGAATTAAATACGAGTCAAGTGTTATTTCGTGACACATACATTTTTTGACAGACGTAGGTGGGGTATTCAAAGTTTATAACAAATTTAGTAAACGTAGTTATACTTGCCATTCTAAGTTCTCTGTGAGAAACCCTGAAATAGGAGCATCTTCCTCCTATTTACATCTCTGCCAAGAGTAAACTTGAGCGAAGATTGCTACTTTCGAAGAAATTCATCCTTTTGCTCCACTATCGGGGCTTTCGTGGAGAAAGACTTCATTTCTTTTCGTTTACCGTTTCCCTCTCCACGTTTGCGTAATAACAGAGATAATATTAATAATAATAATAATCAAAAAATTTAAGAAAAACAAGCCAAAGAAATTAGTCAAAATGTTTTAATGCTTAATGAAAAAAAAAGAAACAGATACTGTACCTCATGAAATAATAGAAAGAACACATCAAAAGAAAAACACTCATAATGTAATGAAAACTAAGGAAATATTACAAACCACACGACATGTGAAAACTACCGATAACAAAAAGTTGTATACTTTAAATGTCAAGATATTAGAAAATAAATTCTCCTGTAAATCGTCACCACCATCAGCAAACAATAGGCATTTGAATATAGCACAAAACTGAAGATAACATTTCACTAAATACCCTAATTATAACTGACAATTAGGTTGAGCAGGGTCGACTAAATGGTGAATGTGCGGAGGTAAATGAAGATTATCTAATGCTATTCAGCTCTCCTCCCATTTCCTTTAAAAAAAAAAAAGTGCAATGACGTGCTAAATAGGAGAAACAAGTGTAGCAATGCGTAATCTATCTTAGCATCACACATCACTCCGTAGACTCAGGTGTTAAACAAACTGTTTGATCCAGCTACACCGTTTTTAAAACGAATAGTTTGAAAGTTTTCCATCTGACAGCTTTAAAACTGTGAAATTCATTCATTGCTATCTAAATTCCTAGCGATGTATATAGAACTAGTTCCAAGGGAGAAAACTTAAGATATCCCTCCATTACCACAATGTTGGCTCTTGTCTGTTTGAAGGGCCACTGTTAACATACCGTTTTCGATGTCATCTTTTGAGGTAACGGACGTGGCTCTACAAAAAATAACCTCAAATTCTTTCATCGTACCTGTCGTTATGGTCACCTCGTGTGGAGTATAACCTTTTTATAAGACATAAGGAAGAGAAACCCGAGGCCTGTAAACAGTAAATAAACATTAGACAAACATAAAGGTATGTTTTCAGGCACTCGTAAGAAATAAAGAACTAGAACACTAGACAACAGAAAAACAACAGACGTGAGTGGTCTACCCAGGACCTCCCGCGCGACAACCCCGCCTAGCTATGCAAGCGAATCACACTATCCTCCCTGCCATCTAGGCATCATCATAAAATGATGCTTCGATGACGGGTCATTAGTGCGAACCGTAAGACATAACACCACGGGCAGTCCAGCCTATTAATGACGCAATCACTTCTGCTGTTCCTCTATTATACAGTATAGGTCAGTCCACACAAGACAAAGACCTTAATACTGTGTCCAGTAAATGATGTATAACCCTGAATGCATAAAAAATTGCCTCGTTTTGGTGAGGCGCGCCCTGTTCAAACAGTCGGTTATATTAGGGCACATGTCCAAATATGAAAGACCCTTTGGCCTGATCAGCACGTCTTCCTGAATACATGTATAGGTTGAAATACCTAAGGACATATAAGGAACAGAGAAAGCACATGTGGCAGTCACCAGTACCGTTCCTGGCAACACTCTATAGAGATATAATAGCCCCAAGCTGACTGCTGCTGTCTTTGAAAATATTTAAGTAGACGTTTGGCAGTGGACGAAGAAGAAATACATAGGCACGTTAAAAATATCAGACGGAAGATGCATCACAGAGGTGGAGAGCAGAATAGCTCAAATAAAAGCAGCGTGTCATAAAGTGAAAATATTTTATGCAACACATCTTTGTCCATGGAGCTAAGATAGTTCTTCAGTGTTATATAGAACCAATTCTGGCATAGGGAAGCGAACCATGGACAATTAGTAAACAAGCAAGAAAATCCATGGAGGCCATATAAATTTGGTTTTTATTACAGAAGAATGTAAGAATAGCATGGACATCTAAAGAACAGAGTAATGAGGATGTCACGAAAGATGACAGTTCGCACAGGAAGCTTGTTACTAGTTGTGACGATGAAACTCAGCTGACCCTGAATTATTAGATGAATGGTAGAACCCTCGTAGCATCAGTACCCCCGAATATTGTTGTAATTTTATCGTCAACGGGAATTCTTCCACCTGGGCTCATTAGCAATGCACAACAGAAACGTGGAACTCCACCTGGTCTCATTAGTATGCGTCAGAGCAGAGTGGACTCGCCACCACGTTTGCTATTAATATGTAGACTGTTATCTTCCGTGCATTCTGGAGATCGCATCGTCTAAAGGGGAGGTAAAGCCACACCTACCAAAACCTCTAGAGCGATCAGAAGCAAGCATTTCGCTACATTTTTCTTTCGTACCTGCCTTAAAGGCGTTGCCTAAATCAAATGAAGAAAGCGGCACACGATCTGAGACAACGACGATCTCAGAACGGACGATGAAGTTTCCGGATGCTAGGTAACACGGCAGTGTGAACCAGAGGAGAGCGCTGGAATCGCTCGAAAGAGGGAACGAACGGGAAAGACAAAGCGGCCAGAGAATTGAATAATCACGGGGACGAGGCGGCGTAGAATCTCGTATTTTCCCTGAATTCTTAAAAAGTGTGAAATTCTAACATGTTCCCCCCGATCTGTCATTCCATTTCATATATATAGAGACCCTGAAGAATGCAATTTTATCACTTGTTTGCCAGAGATTTACAGAAGCACTAGCTATAGTAAAATCTTGTTTGATTTCCCCTGGATTTTTGGCTTTATTGCAGTGAATTCTATTCGTGCTAAACGGTATAATATATATTAGTTTCTAGTGATCAGTGGACTAGTTCATTCATTTTTATTTCACTGGATTTTGTGTTAATTTATATCTATTAAACTAAACCTATCTCAAAAGTTTCCAGTTGAAAATGTAATGATATATCTATTACATTATTCAAAAAGATAATAGATGCTTAAACGCTTAAATTAACTTTTAAAGTCGCGAATGAATTTATAACTAATTAATTAAGTTAAGTTCTATATATAGATGTGTGTCTAACCATTAGACTCGCGAAGTGTTTTCTTAATATATATAACTAAATACGCGAGTGTATATAATAGTCTTAACGGTAAATTTATCGCGCTTTAGAATGTTATTTGATTTTTTGGTATGAATTACATGTTTTCTATCTTTCATATAGGGTGATCATAACCTTTGCGTCCCAGCAAAAACCATTGTATAGAGTCCTCCAGACTCGGTTCTTAAAACCCTCCAGAATTTGATGAGACTGTTTAAATTTTAATCTTGTGGCGATCCTGTTGGGATTCCGCTATCTAAAATTACCAGAAAGAAAGCAACCCCAAGAACAATTTTACACGCCATCAATTAAATTAAGATTAACTGGAGAAGAACATTGCCAGAGCTATATTTGTATTATTTTACTGCTCTTCTGCGAAAGAAAATAGACTGTGCATATTTTCTTCACTGGATTTTAAAACCCCAGAAGTAAACCATACCTCGCCGGTCAGTTGTTGTCATCACGCTAGAGAAGTTTTCCTACCACCAGCGGTAAAAATACATGAGACCACAACGATCTCACCCCCACCCCCCCACCCCAACCCTATCTGTGACTGTGCCATTCCTTAGAAACTTTATCTAAAACCAACAGAAACACAATTGCTTCATCGTCCAGCGATTACGAGACTCTTTGCTACAAGCCAAACTCGCTAATCTGGGCTGGATTCGAAGAAAAAAAGACATTTCTATTTTGTCGAGTGTTTAATTGCTGTTGTAATATTTCTATGGAGTGCCAGAATCCACGATTGGTAAGTGTGTGTGAGAAACTGAGTGTTGGCCATCACGAGCGTGCATTAATGAAATGAGATTTATTTTGTAAACCTTATAATTGGTTCTACCTGGTAATATTTTTTTCCGTATTCATTGTATTTGTTCTTTTAAGTGGGATTTCTTAACTTTGGTTATTTCCCCTCCCTTAACTCTGCTTAGTCAAGGGAAAACATTGTTTGAGAAAATAATAGGACCTGTTTCCTACCCCCCTACTTAACCTTGTAACACCTCTCATCAGAGTAATAAATTTACTGTTGGGTTAAATTATCTAACTCTGATAAACCCCCTCCCCTCCTGTCTTTTGGACTGGGTCTTTCTTTGTTAATACAAGCGGGAAGGGCAGATTGGATACTCCTCCTCATACCCCCTTTCTCCCCTCCCCCCCCACCCATCCCATCTTGTTATTTGTATTTTTTGTAACCATGATTATTGCCTGTACTATAATACCTGTTGTGATTTTGATTTAAATGATAAATAAACATCATAAAACTTTTCTTACTGTGTTGGAAGACCCAAGCCCAAATTACCCATATTTGTTTACCATAGTTTGTATTCACGTATCGTCTGTGTGTTTGAAGCACCAAATTGGTGTGAGCGCAGGTGTGTTTGGTAACTGTCAAATAATTGTTCAGCCAGGAGAGTTTAAGGAGTAGATTGAGAGAAACGATTGTCGTAAAAGAGTCTGTCCTTACTCTCCCCAGCACTCTGTGGATCAACTATTTACTTCAAAACCCTTATTATCACAGAGCCTTCACCATCATTCTTTACTCAAAACGGGTCCACTATTTCTAAGACTTTTCTCAAAAATAAATTTACGACACTAGTCTTAGACGGATACATTCTTTTTTTTTGTGTGGGGCCATGCTTTGAGAATAAGAAACCTGTAATAGACATTGGCAACAGAAAAGACTGAATGAAAAGAAATAGAAGACGACAAAGAAGAGGGTTACTGGACGGTTTAACATCGGGACATGGAAAGAAAATAACAGAATTAATATACAGGACGGGAGACATGAAGTTGTGGAGCGACATTACCTACTCCTAATGGAAAAATACAAGTAGAAGGAGACACAGCTAGGACCAAACCTGTACGAGATTCACGAAGTTCGCATGTGTTCTATCCCGCAAACGAAAATAGCAGCTTAATCTACAAGCTTTGAAACTTCTCATACTTGATGCAGTAGAAACTTTCTGTTTGCTTGATACGTCTTTACAAAAATGGGAAGTATTTTAAGCGAGTTATGTTTACTTTTATACATCACATAAATGTTACGGGGCAAGCCTTTTTCAGGAGTTCTCGGGGTAAGAGATGCATAAGTTCGTTGAAGTGCCACGTTTCTTGAAGTGCTCAAGGGTAATGATGATTATAGTGACGACACAAGAATAAGAATCTTTAGCTTAGATTTAGTCCTATTGTGTAGCTGTGAAACGTGGAGAACAATAAGAAGTACAAACAAGAAATTACAGACTTTCATAAATGTGTGTTTGTCTAGAATAGAAGGATTAAAATGGTATGACAAGATGTCAGGTGTGGAACTGATGACATGAACCAGACGAATACCAGCGACGAGGTAAAGAAGTTGCCATTGGTTTTGGCGCACATTGAAGAAACCAGCCGACAGCATTACAAAACTGTCATTAATCTGGAATCTCCAGAGTAAGAAGAAAACAGAGAGATTGACAAACGCATGGAAAAGGGAACTGGAGACACACTTAAAAGGAATTCAGAAGACTTGGGGCACAGGGCAGTAATGCTTCGGATGAACTTTCTTGGAGGCACGTCACACATACCTGGAAAGTCGCATCCCAACAGGTTAAGAATCTCTGCCTTAGACTATTACTATCGATCAGTTCTACCTGTAAGTATGGAAATTGACATGGAACATTACTGACCAAAAACAACTGCTTAAAACAATATTTTCCTTTGCCGAAGACAATCAACTACTTCTGCTTGCGACTAGGGAAAATAGCAGTGGAAATCGATTCAGAAAAATGTGATCCACAGGGAGATAATAGGTAATAAATGAACATCAAAGTCCAACAATATGGTTCCCCATTGGACTGCTCCTGTGATTGCCATTGGTTGATTTTTTTAACCTGTCTTCTTGACGTGTCCATGAGGTTTCAGTTGATGTGGCTTCATCTTATGCTATTCACCTCCCCGCTAATTTCAGCCTCCCCTTTTTTCTCTAGCCTTGTGGGTGCCACTCGAGAACGTATTTAGTATACTGGTCGTTTTCTAAGAGTTATCTCCGAATTCATCGCAATTTATCGATTTCAATTTCAAGTTGTATTGGACATTGCCCGGTTGTCTTCCGTTGGATTTGTTTATTATTGAATCGGAAAAACTGGTGTGAATGAATCGACAAACGCTATTGTTCATGACAGCGCGGTATGAAATTCAAATTTGTTGTCTCCACAACGAAACTTATCTGGTAGTTGACCTTCAATTACTGAATGTTACTTACTTGATCTCATCGTTTAGTTCCTGGTGGTACCTGATAAAACAAGGGAAGAATAGTACTACTGATCACTAAGACAGTGTCGTAAGATGCAACTAAAATGAGGTTGTGCATTGGGCTGGAAATCTCGTTATGTAGAACACATTGCTTAAGAAACCATGGCTACAAGTGGACGTGAATGATTTGATGCAGGTGTCCTGCAAGGGGACGTAATGTAGTATTGGCCTAAATGGTACACCCTGACAGACTATTTTCTGTCCCTTGTCTTAATGTCACGGGATTGACTCCCCTTGCTCTGCAGTGATGGTCAAACAGAGTGTCTACTGAGGGTCTTCAAAGTTGTCTACCTTTCGCTCAAGATTACTCTTGGGAGAGCTGTGAATTGAAGAATGGTGATTCAATTCTAGGGAGCCTCATAGGAATTTAAAGAAATCAATTACTACGGCTGATAGGATCCAGGCCGTGTATACTTTTTTTTATCTTTCCTGAACTTCTACGAGTTAGGATTTCGCTCGTTATGATAAGCCTCCAACTGATTTAACTCAGTAGAATATTACTTACATAGCTCTGTTATAGGTATTTAAAATGACTGAGACATATGGTTGCAGTTCACTCAAAATGACTAAATCAACTATAAATGTGTATATTTACAGATAACAAAATGTAGTAGTCACTTTTCGTTAACAATTGTAAAATAAATAAGGGTGGGGTGAATTTAGAAAAGGGTCTTTAAAATTTAATCATTGAGGATGATCTGGATAGGGTGTTTTCTCTTTCAACTATAAATAAAAACAGAGTTCACTTGGCAGCTAATAAGAGAAGTTGGTACTAAGAGGAGGCTGCACAATGGAGAGCACTGGTTTCGATGCGCCGGTTTGGCGCTTAAAGAATTGGTTTCACTGCAGCTCCAGCTGCTGCCAATACGATGTCGGTTGGTTTCTGCTCCAGCTGATGCTTGTTCTTTGCAGGTTATTTACTGATTCACTCTCGTAACTGGTCAAGTCTGGTGGCCGCAACACGTTCCTCGGAGCTTCGTGGAGAAACTAAATGGTACCACCAACTAGTATCATGAAATAAGAGAGAAAATAATACCCTCCTCAGTATTTGGTTTCCTGACACAAAATCAGGTTCCCCCCGCTTTTCATTCCACCATCCCATCCGCCTCAGAACTTTCCCCTCTCTGAGCATTATTATTAATCCCTGTGAGCGGAAAACATCCACTGCATTTATATTGAACATGTTTACATTTACATTTTCACTGGTTGAAAAGGTTAATATAATAAGTATTACATCATTTACGTCATCATCCACTCCCTGCTCCATATGGAACTTGGAACTACCTCTGCCTTTGGTTCTTTATGAGAAACCCGCATAATGAAGTCACCAGCTCTTGCAGTGGTGGTTCATGAAACCATCATTCTATATGCTGAGGTTGCCAGCCTCATATGACTTGGACATCCACTAGCAATTTTCACATGTTAATAAATGCAAAATAATATAGAATTATAAAATTTACAACTCACCCCAATTACCTGGGCAATATACAGAGACTTCTGGCTCAGAGGAATAGTAAGACAACTTGATTAAGATGCCTCTAACACGTGGTCTGTGGTATTACTTTACAATAGACACCCGCTATGACTTAGTGTTCAGGTTTCTAGGATTCCGGGCTTTCCGTATTAGTAAATGGAGAATTTTCTTGAGAGTAAGTCAACAAGATGCTCAAACACGTTGTCGGTTCCTTTAAATTGGAATCCTGATACTATTCCTTATTCTGGCTTGTCTGGCTGTCTTCTTGGCGAGTTGGATTTCACAATGACATAAACTCAACAGGCGCTAAATTGTAAGGCAACAATCGGCCCACGCATCTGTAGCATAATGGATAAATACGCTTAGTTAGATTTTATTATGTATACACACTGCCTTCGCCAAAGAATTAATCGCGAGCGACAATATTACCATCACACACAACCTTGTTAAGCCCAGCCAGAAGAAGCAGAGTAGAACACTGTCATTGCCAAGCCATTTTTGACTATGCAGGGCAGGAATCCTCACTAAAAGTGTAATTCTGTGTTGGAGAAAGATTTTTAGAGGGATCCTATGCACCATCACAAGTGTGATCATGTTCTGAGGTCTGAGGTCCTTATATCCTGCTATATGTGAAGCCCAGAGATAGAAGGAGCCTATTACTGTCATTCCCCTTACTGTTTGGGAGTTTGTGCAGCACAGACTATCAGTGTGTTAGTACAGTGCAACCGACCTGTACCAGAGTTACTGACTTGGACCAGAGTTAAGTCCCATGTACCTAGAAACCAATGTGAGACCAGCTACTACTGTCAATAGAATGTTTTAAATGATGAACTTGAGCTGCAAAGATAGGAGAGACAGATAAACTTTAATTATTCATTATTAAAATAAATACAGAAGGACGGTGAACATTCCTGGTGGACAAGATCTAGTGTAAAGGAACTTGTTAATTAATAGATCCAAAGTGGATCCTTGTTCTTTTGTATTTACTTACAAATAGATTGGAATGTACATACTCTACCATAATCACCATTGCCTCAACATTCACCCATCATTACAATAGTACATAGTGTAGATAATAAATTATTTGAATTGTAAGCCACTTGAGTTATTAATTACTTTTATTCAAAGGAGTTACAGTTCAATTTTCATAGTTACATAAATACATCATAGGAGATCAAAAAGTGAGAGGGCACCAGTATATTCTGCTTGTCTATATCTAATTCTTGCTACAGATTATTCACAGCATTGATCTTCTTCTGAGAGTGAGACCAGTGAACCCTAGACACTGGGACTTCACCATTGTTCAGGAGAGAACCCTACTTCTGTCAATACTATCACTACATCTATATATATAAACCTCTCGCTACAGCATCCAGATTGCTACTATATGACAAGGCTCCAATAAGAAATGTTGTATTTTAACATCTCAAATGCCAAACCAAGAGCATGCAATATGCGTATATTTTGGTGGGGTATATTCCCCCTACCGTCTCGTGTAACATTTCTGCGTGACGTCTGCAAACAATGTGTTTACAAGTCATCTCTCCATATAAGGTATGTCATCTTCCGTTTATTATCGATCATGTTTACACTCACGACAATTATCGTCCGACAAGTCTGTCCGGAAATGATTATGACATTTACCCGGTCTAGCCAACAATCAACAAACTAGTCAGACAGAACTATAATCAGTGATAAGATAATCGGCTGTGGTCATCTCAAGGCTGTTTACTTCTTAATCGGTAGGAAATGTGTTACACATTAGTAAACAACACTTCTCTACAAATCCCAGGTGTCAATATGAGTTCAAAAGAAAGTCATTGATTACCCTTATCAGCAAAAGATGGTCGCTGAAGTCCCGACATGACAAGAATTGAGGGAAAGGAGTGTAAACAATAATTAAGTACAGAAAATGAGACGTGGAGCAATAATGTCGGCGACAAACATGAATGCTAGGAAATGAGAACGGACAATTCTGTCACAGGACCTCATCCACAAATGTATGCTTGTCGATTCAATATGAATTTATTTAAAAAGGGGTCTCTCAACTTTACGCGTGACTAGGGCCTCGAACAAACCAAATCCGAAAATGATGGTGTGCATCAAATTTAAAAAAAAAACAAAAAACTAACGTATCTGTCGTGGATGAATTATCAGATAGGTATAGATGTTTATAGCCCTGTCTGAGCAGAGGTGATAGTGATGACAATGTGAAAGTAAGGGGTAAGATATAGTTTTTATCACGAGGGTGATCGTGTAAGAGAAAGGACAGTCTTTGGATAGAATAATTTATCTAATCCAGCCTATCTGGACGACGATATTTAAATCAGACGCACTTTCTCTCCTTGTACGAAAATACAAGTTACACTGCACTCACATACACACAATTCTGTGACAAATACGCACGAACGTGAAAACAAACTATGGATAACATATAATGAATATGGGGTTGACCGACACGATAACTAAAGGTTTAATAAAGTTTATTATCAAATAGAAAATCACAACATAAATCATACGCATCAAGAGATCATGGTTTACAGACAAAATGGAAATTAATCAAATAAGTTCTCCCCTCTGGTAAAGGAAAAGAAAGGACGATCCCAACAGAGGTTACTTTAACCAAAAGATCAAAAGGTAACAATAAGTGATGAAATAGTCTGGATGGGAAAAGAATAGGTTCCTAATGTAATCTATTCCGTGACTAATCAGATTATTGAGATAAAAAAAAAATAAAAGAAGAAACCATGTAAGTATATGATGTTAACAAAAGACATAAGTTTCTTTCTCTGTTCATTCAAATCACATACACGCAGTGGCCACTTTCAGACTTTGCTTACCCCAGTAGTTGTCGCAGGCATTCCAAGGAAATACACTAATAAGTAATGATACTATTAAGTGTCAAATTTTAGTTTTGCCAAATCTAGCCCCAGAAACTCCGTAGTTGCTGACTGCAAATTTCACAGGAGTCGCTAGAGTCGGTGCTTTAATTTGTCCTGGATACAATAAGTTATCTATGCCTTCAGTTGGTTGGGGTAGGGTTCATGCGTGGTGATCGCCGATGTAGGATGAATAGAACATATACAGTTCCTAGGTTGTTTAGCCTCAGGTGGTTGAAACGCTAGGTTAAGTTACACAAATGTTGCTGACTGTCGTGTGAAATTCTAATCCAAATATATAAATTAAAACGTAAATGTAAAGCCTAACAAATAAATTTAATAAAAGGAAAGAAGAATGGTAAAGAACAGTGCTGTCACAATGACTGTACTCGAAATCCCCCTTGTTTTCTCCTTCGTCTGCAAATTGTAACGTTTCACGTTGATAGCAAAAGCCTACTGCTTCAATACCCGCTTTCTACGATAAAACGTGTACTGCCTTTCTAAGAAAAACCTTGAGATACGCAAGCTGACCTATATTTAATATTCCATTCATGTCATTTTATACACTAAGTTACCATAAACGAAAGACAGATGGACTAAGGATAGAAAGAAAGGGAGGAGCTGAAAGCCGGAACGCAGGCAATACTACCACAGTCTCGCGATACACAATTAATGCCACCCCTAACACGCGTGTAAGGCCACAAGCACTAGTTTTTTTTCAATTCGACAGTGATAAAAAACACTACCCATGCGAGTTAGGTTTTAAAAACCTGAAAAACGCTTATTAGGAAACATGACATTATACTGGTTTACGTTTGAAAACATTACAGTACCCAGACACCACATCGTATTCGAAGTGAACAGGAGGTAGAAGAAAATGCATATTTTGAACGCAGCCTTTAGCCCCATTAAATTTATATATTTGGGTTCCTTAGGACTTGCTGACAAAGAATATGTTAAACGTTACGCAAATAGTCTAGGAATTAACAAATTATAGCCAAAAGAAATAGTGAGGGATGTCAGACAACACCAAAATCAGAATCGCTCAGTGGCAGATTTTCACACCACCATTGTACGGGAAATAGGCTGACATGTTACCTCCTATTTGATTGGCGGAAAGTAAATGTAAGGCTAAACACGATTAGTCGGACTATAAATACTACTTCTTTGTTGCTAGGGGAAACAGTAGTAGGGTACTTTTTTTCAAACGCTTGTGTAAACATGGCACGATTGGTTAGACCCACCAATATAGTCAATCAGAGGCGTCAGGTCAGCACCACATTTGCAAATAAACTTACTAAAGAACCAGTGCGTTGAGCGCCAGTGCATATTTTTCTAAATAAAAGCCTGGGACATCGGCAGATCGAAATTGTGCTCTATTCATTGCCAGTCAACGTAACTGTGTATTATTCCATGAATTGTGGGACCGTGGTCCTAAAGTTATTGAGCAGCACCTGGTCTGAGCTTTGCTGAACCTAGAGGCTGACAGCATACTCCTGGGTCCAGATAGTGACCAGTGAGGTGTCTCCAGAACACAGGGAGGCTATCGAGCAGAGGAGTCTTTTCCTGCCGCCATCACGAAAGATAAGCGTCTGTGGCCAGAGGAGCTCAACATTATGCCCCCCCCCCCCCCCTCAAAATCTGACTTTATAATAAAACAGAGGGAAAATACAGTGTTTAAATTGATAGGAACTGTGAACTTTTCCCCATATTATTTCCAAGATAAACAAACACTTGAAGTCATGATGACAAATAACAACATAGCTTGAAAAAAACAAAACCAGTATTAACTCATATTACTACTACACAACTGACACACATAGGATAATATTAATAAAATATGTCACTACTAGGTTCATATTGATAAATTCTGTACATATAAATTGTAATTACAATTGATTGTGATTCCTGGTTCACTTTGTATTTGAATCAGGACACATATATTAGTGCAAGTAATTAATACATATTTATATTTGAAACTTTACCAGTGCCTCATTTAAGATAGTCTTATAGAGTGTTAAATGTGTGTGAGTGTCACAGTGTTGTCAAGTGTGGTGGAATAAATTAAATTGTTTATCTGTCTGTTGTTGTTGTGACTTACACTTCATCATATACATACCCTAGACATTTAACGTAGTCATCACAATATTCCAAAATAATTCTGACTGAGTTATAATGTGGTAGCAAGTAAGGTTATCTGTAAAACACTACCCCTATTAGATACAGATACCTTCACAGCTGATCTCAGTCAGTACACTAAGTCCCCTATAAATATTTATAACATCCCACTTTACCACACTGACATTATAGTTCGCCGCAGCTGGCTGATGAGATTGATATAAATAAACCTGGTAATAGTTCTGGTCCAGTTAATATTATAATTTAATGTTTCTATTCTGCTTTCTCTCATGGAAATGAGGAAAATTGGACCGCATAGGTCGCAGCAAGAAGCTCATCAAGATTAAATATTCTTGGATGCTTATAATATTATAAGTTCGTATGATCATAAGTTCATATGGCCATAAGAAAAATAAGCCGCTAGTACTCAGGTTTGATCAGCCTATATTTTAGGAAAAGAAAATATAAACATTTAACCAAATTATCAATATCGTATCTAACACGTGTTAAAAATAGGACCTCTACACCACTCTGTTATAAATTAGATTTAAAACACACCTGTCTAGCTTATCCTATCGTTCTCTTAACGCGTGATATGAACACTAGCCATTTATAAAATTACATAAAATGGATAGAAGTAAATTTATATATATGCCGTCAGTAGACAGTTACTTAATGTAAGTACTAGTCAATTTAAAACATCTCTTACTGGGAAAATAGCGAGTAATTAAATTTACTTTACGGCTGGAAAATTTAGCTATAAGTTATTTAATTAGCACAGAAAATCTCCGTGAAATATAATGAAAACTTTAAATACATTAAATCACTTTAAAGCTAGTATATAAATGATCGCAATCAGAAAAATGAAACACTCCACAGAATCTATTAATTTTCACTCTGTAAGAGAAATCTTAAGATAACGAGCTAGTGAATTCCGATAGATTTCTGGGCAACTGATCATGGCTATCGTAGAGACATGGTATATATTGAAAAAATCCGTTCAATCGTTCTCTAACGCGAAAGTCACACCTACTGCCAGACCCGAGCCAATTTGCTGTTCGATTCTTAAATCAAAGGTAATTTTACCACCTCTTCCGCCTCTGCCGAATATCAGCTACGTAATTACTTCCCTGCAAGTTTTACAATCCAAGGTCCGTCTCAGACTGAATATCGTGTGTTCCCCTGATCAAAGAATATATTACTCCATGCTCCGCGCTTCGCTCTCTGTTTCACATAGGGCTTAATTGCCAGATGGCTCACGTGTTAATTGCACTGGTGAATCCTTCGTTCATGTAGCAAAAAAATAAATTAGATGGGGAGGGGCAAAAGTGGATGATTACTGCGGCACTATTTCCATCTGTGACAGTATCTCAAACTACGAAATCCTCTTTTTAAAAAAGCTTCACAAGTAACAAAAGCACGCCAGGGATGACACGTGGGGCATACATGCAGGAAACATATCTTACAATTACGTTCAGTTTTTTCCCTCCGTCTTATGTCAACTATTCGCGGATTCCCTTGCATGGCATAGAGAGTATGCTAAGTCTACCGTAGCGTTATAACAACACACTTGGTGTTTTACACGCGAAGAATATCCAGAAATCACAGATGACGTAAATAGTGAAGGGAATCAGCTTTTGATTTGCATCATCTTCTTTTGTGCTTGGGGCCACTACTAGAGTTGGTCCCGCAGGAAGCGTGCATAAGGCACATACTTTTCGGCGGTAGTTGGTTCAAGTAGGGACAGCAGACTGGAGGTCGCCTATTGGCCAATAAAAGCGACGTTTCACACCCAGTTTTACTTTTTTTTAATTACTATTATTTTTTTACAATTTATTTTAAACGGCCTCAGTGCTTGTCGGTTGTTGTTACTTTTGACAACGCTATAAACAGAGTGGTGTAGGTTAAGGTTACCTGTTACGTAAATATGGATAAACCAGTCTGGCAACATGGCGGACCTTCGCTTCTGTCCTTGTTACAGTATCTACTTTGTGGTTTCTATGGCATTTTGTTTTGCAGGATGAGGTTGCCTGCCCCATGCACAAGTTCATATTAATCGCCTTGTACGACATGCCTGGTGGTGCAGTAGTCATATTCTTGTTTGTCTCTTCTATATTTAACTAGGGTCGGAGTGGCTAAGAGGTATGGCGTCCGCCTCGAGCTCTAGAGGTACCAGGTTCGATTCCAAGTTGTGGGAATATAAATTTATGGAAATTTTTTTCAGAACCAATGGTCCTAACGATGTCATACTCCCCCCCTGGTCACTCATGGGTAGTGAGATCGGATGACTAGCCTTCTCGGATAAGGGCGAAACAATTAGGAGGTCCCGTGTGCAAGTTGCGCACGTTAAAAATCACATTGCAGTTGGAAATCGTAAAGAGTAGGCCTATCAGACCGCTGCCCTGGCAAAATTTAAAAAAATTAGAAACCTACCCACCACAAAAATATATTTATAGAATGTGTGGTTCCTATATACACACATTGGGATTCTTTCCGGTGCTTGGGAGTTCGTACACTGTGCTGAGATCCTCCTTGTGTGATCCAAGGGAGAGGAGATCGGAGCACTGATGGAGTTGTCCGTGTGCAATGAAGATAGTCCTTAAAACCAAACCAGATTTAACTCCTTCTACCCCAAAAGCAAATTGGCAGATTGGTTAGAGCGCTTGCTTCTCGATACTAAATTGCCGTGTTTGAAATATGAAAGCGCCACGCCCAAGTATACATATCTGCTAACAAGTAACTAACTCCACTCTTGAGTTAGGGAAGGCAAAGGCAGCGATAAAGGGAACTGGTCACCAAGATCTCATAAAGCTGAGACCTTATAGAGATGAAATTACTTCTACTTTCCTCCTCTACGTCAGTATCTGCAATAAAATTACCTTGACCTTTTACCTCAGTTTTGTTCGTGGCTTCGTTCCATGCCGTGATGTTAGACTGTCCAGTATCATCTCTCTTTGTGGTCTTCAATCTTCTCTGTTCTTACATCTTTCCTGTTGTAATGATCTATTTCGTCTTTTTCCTTCTCATTACTTGTCCAAAGAAAGTGGATTGTTTCCTTCTAACACGCCAAGTAAGATTCTTGCTTTGACTTTCTCTTCTGACTGGACTGTCGTTTTACTGCAGTAAAGTTAATATATTGCCGTAACTGTGGGTTTCTGCAGTAATCTTGGATTCCGGATATTCAGGCATATTATTTCTCATTATATATTTGCTCATTAGTCTGTCGTCTAAGTTTCTTGATATCTCTTCGGTGTGTGTGTGTGTAATCAACCCAACATGGTCGATCAGAACTCTTGAACGAAGAACAGAAGTGCTTAAGTATGTAACACAAACTTTTGTAACTCACAAGCAATCGACAGGAATGCCTGAATGACGGACTTTTGCATTTATTATCCATGCATACTACATCGTATGATAATTGACGACGAAAACATAAGGTTCATATATCACGTAGGCAGTAGCGAACACATTGTACATTAGCCTCAACTGTTTGACTTCCACACGGTCAAGTTAACCGTTACTTTAGTACATTACCTCTCCAGAGTTGTAATATCTAGCACTGTTAGCTTCTTTAGAATAATTACGCAGTGCACGTATTTCAATAGGTTACCATACCTTTAGCTTCTTTCTTAGGAGCCTTATTATTTATTAAATCTCTGGCTAGTTTCTCATATTTAATTTGGCTGCTCACGCCATCATAGTCTGCCATAAGTGAACCTGTTAACCTTAATCTACACACACCGTATTATATTAAATTAATCTATGCGTTATCCACCGATAAAACGCGTTCCATATATTCTGGACTCGAACGTCCTTATACCTTACATTTACCATTGGCTATTCAAGCCTACACTTATATCACTTAGTGGGCTTACCATACATAATCATAGAACACTGCTTTATGCCCTAAGGCCACATGTCGACTCTCCGTAACCAAGTCTAACGCGTCAGCAAGTAACGTACGCATCGCGTTATGAGTCTGACTAGAGGCAATGCTGCATAGTGCGACCATCTCAAATAAAACCAAACGGAGATGCTGGCAAAACCATGCAGCAGTCCTCAACAGGTAGCTTCATTCTAACACGCCAAGTAAGATTCATTTCACACTGGCTTTCTTCAGGATATAGTCATTACTCTTTTCAGCTGTCCATTGTATTTTTAACACTCTTCTGTAAGTGTACATTTCTGTGGCCTCTAGTACTTTCTCTTCTTGTTTACTAATTCTTTACCACTTATCCCTGTATCTTAAGGATTGGTACTGCACAACTTTGAAGCACTGTCTTTCTGGCTTCCATTGAGGAAGAGTTGTTGCGTAAAATACTTTTCCTTTTATGGAGTGCTTGCACAAGACAAACAACACTTGAATATATTCTTTGGCCAATTTACAAAGATTGTAAATCTTAAAGATTGGGTATGACTCCCAAGCGTCTAGCCTCCTGTTGTCTTGTATCGAATATGATATATCATTATAAACTTTATACAACTATATAAAGTATATATAAGATAAGATATAAATATTCCGTTCGTTCCGTCGCACATGATATAAATACACTGACACCTCCTATAATATACATATAGTCACAGCCCGCTATAGTATACTTATACGCAGCGTTTATATATATACTAAGCCTCTTCAGTGCCCTTGTATATATAATAGATATACATTGATGCACCAAAAGCCATGACCCTTGTAGTGTTTATTTGTACTTTATACAAATCAGCTTGCTTTAAACTTTCTTTTTGAAATTTGGAACGATGTTAAGTTATTTTGTTGAAAAAGTTTTAGTTTTTGACGGAAAAAATTATTTCTTCTTCTTCTGCGTTCGTCCTGAAAAAGACGTTTGTTACGTTATGTTGTCGTTTACAGCAAAGCTGCGATATTTACGCCTTTCGGCCCGACACATCCGGTTTCAGCGTGGCATTTTTGGGACCCGGTTAGCCTTCCCTCTTTGATCCCTACTCTCTCAGCCAAACTGCAGTGATGCAGACTGTTTCCAGGACCACCACTTGGAGGTGGAGTAGGGTCTTGGTCAGTTCTGGTTCGCTGACCCTGGCGCATGCAGTCAAGCTATGGGTCGCTGACTGCATTTATCACTGTTGCTGCGTCTTCAGTCCTAAAAATTATTTAAATATTGTCATTGTTTTTAATAGACGTGTAAAGACCTAACCACAGGAAATAATTTAAATTCACATAGTTAGGAAAATTCAAGGGAAATAACTCAAATTATAAAAATATTTATAATTTCTCCCCTTCTTTTTTTATAACGCAATTTAATTTTAAATTCTGTATTTTATGAAAGTAAACAATGAATTTCTCAGACCCTTGCTTTGTATAACTGATTTTCTTATAACTTCCTTATTTCTTGGCCTGACTGCATGAGACTATGCACATATTTAAAATACAATGAAAAGCTCCCATTTCAAATTTGATGCTCATAACTTAAGTAAAAAAAGCCTTAGGGAATTCAAATACAGGATTAAAATCCAAAATCGCTTCCATTTCTATAGCAACCAATTGCATATTTCTATCAAATGCAGCTGTATGCAAGGCTAATGATAGCGCTCTTTGAGTAACTCTGCCAGAGGTAGTTTTTGTGAATCTACAATTCACAGCTCTGCCAAGAGAAATCTTGAACGAATGAACGAACGAACGAACGAACAAACTTTATTTTCAAAGGGTTAAGAATTGGGCACGCAGGCCCGTCTGACATTCTGCCCTTCGAAAGGTAGAAAGGTAGGGGCCACTGTTGGGCCATCACTGCAGAGCAAGGGGGAGTAAATCCAGTGACAGACAATTAAAATCCGATATGCGATGGTAGTGTGGGCATTGTGGACCACACTGAGTTATTACAACTAACTATGGTTTACGCACCATCCGATTTAAAATCGATGCAGTTTGTCAGACTCCCGTCGCTTTCATGGCTATACTGCCACAAACACATACCTTCCCCGTTCACAACCAGATATAAAACATGCTAATGATTATAATCAGTAAGTCATATTGTATAAGTGGATTGATTCGGTAGCCTAGACGTCTAAATGACCGTAGATAAAGAGCTGCAATTTACATTAGCTTCATTCTTTATGTTTTGTATTATCTTTGATAAAGTTAAATACACGCATACTTTTTTCATTGGAAGCAATTTTTACATGTAAAAAATAAAAAGCCAAAAATAATTTTTATTTTTTTTAACCAATCAACTGTTTTAAAAAGCCATAAAAACCGCCAAAAAGCCAAACGAATTTTCTGAAGCCAAGCAATTAAAAAAAAAAAAAAAAAAAGAAGCAAGGTTTGTGAAATAGGCGACAAAAAGCGAAATTGGGAACCCTGCCCGGAAAAGGTTGTCTCCAATTTTTTTTTTTTTTTTTAACCTTTATTCGCACTTCTTTTTCTATTTACAAAATCATGCACATTTTACAAAATGAAATACATGGGAAGTACACTTTTAAATTACAAATAACCTTTCACTCTTCAATTTCTAAATTACATTTATTTTATTTTGTTTTATTTTTTTACCTTCCAATATTTATTCGTATTCCGTTTGACTTCACAAAACATGTTCTTTTCGCTTCTCCATAAGGAAGTTTCAATGCAAATAAAATGACACAATAGGCTTCTTTTTTTTTTTTCTTTTGGAAGTGGAAATTTTCTTTTCTTTTTCATGCAGACACACATCATACTCATACATTTTCCATAAAATAATGTTGTGGTAAATGCAAACATGCATGGTGTTTGTCTTTTCTGAATTTTATGTCAGCTGGGTTAAATGCTTTGTTTTCTGTGTGAATATATATAGAAAAAGTTTTGCATTAAAGACCCTTTGCTCATAGAGGGCTTTATTTCTACAAATCCATACCAGGTGTCTATATTCTGCTAAACGCGTTTGTAAATGTATTTCAGTGTTTGGAGTCATCTTTGGAATGATGCTGAGCATAACTGCTTTATACATATCTACTTCTGATGTTGTATGTTTTTGTAAGGTCTGTTTCAAAGTGTTCAAAGTTTGTGTCACTGTATCGCATGAAACGAACATGTGTTCTTCTGTCTCCATGACGTTCAGTCTACAGAGTTTACATTTTTATTAAAACCGTAATTTTTTTTCCTTTCTCTATACATGATTGGTGTTAAGTTAAATAATAATCTATAAGTTATTTCTTTCACCTTTGGTGATGTGTTTGTCTTTTGTAAATGAGTGAAAACCTGCGAGTAATCTGATAATAATAATAATAATAATCATAATAGCCCCTTCAGTCATAACTGACTATGGGAATGCGCCCCTGAGGCGACAGCCCTCGGCTGCTTATTTTCCTGGTGCTCCTTTCGACGTTTTCTCCCCTCCTCTGCTTGTTGTGTGAGCCTCTCTTCGCCCAATCTGAGGTGGCGCCGTAAATAGCATCGCCATTTAGTGCGATCAGCAGCTTCATCCTCACCATGTTGCTGGATCCATGAGTAATCTGATACACCATATTTATAACCTCTTTTTATTCTTTGATAAAGCGGAGGTTCCTGTGCTAACACTAAATTTTGATATATCTCTTTGGTTGTTCGGTGTATTATTGTTTCATTTCCTTGTATGCATGCGACGCATTGTTTATAGAAATTTGGTAAGACTCCGAAATGGTGCGGTGCTGTATTGTTAAATTTACATAATTTTGCTAATGATAGTCCAACATAGTAATGTGATAAGGGATATCCTGGGAGCCGCGCTGGTGTAATGGCTTCGGCGTTGTACTGGCGACCAGGTGTTCATGGTTCAAACCCGGGCGTCGGCGTTTGAAGAAATGTTTACGGCCGGAAATTTGACTGAATAGCCTGAACGGCTCCTGTGATAAACCCTCTGTGGATGGGAAGGAGCGAAGCTCCTGACCGGGTTGGAAGGAAAGTCCTCAGGTTCCCCAGCCTCGCAATGACATGTCATTGGGCCGAAGGGCTGAAAGCCCAAGTGCCGCTGGTTACGAAAAAAAAAAAAAAAAAAAAAAAATAAGGGATATCCCTGTGGTTCATTTATTATACTACTTATAAATTTGATCCTCATAGCTTGAATTTTGGTAGATATATCTTGTAGGGATATTCCTCCTCTTGCTTTATCCTGTATTAATGTTTTGTGTTTTATGTTATGTATTGTGTGACGGAAGATGAAATGTCTGATTACAGAATTTATTTTTATTATAGTTCTTTTTAGAGGGTTACAAATATTGCATATATATAGCAGCTTAGGGATAACATACGTGTTTACTATAATGCCCCTACCGAAGATTGTAGCGTTTTTATATTTGTAACATTCTAATTTATTTTCAGTTTTTAAGATTATATTTTTCCACATTTCTCTGTTTGTTTTATATGATATAGACATGAAATTTATTCCATATATTTTCATATTACTATTTTGTGCTAGCTGCAGGGGAAAGTCTGTTTTGTTTGCCCAATGTCCCATGCCCATTATTTGTGATTTTTTAATGTTGATCTTTGAACCGCTAGTTTTGCTAAATTTATCGAAGGTATCTAGGATATTTATTATTGATAATCTGCTTGAGGGGAAGAAGATTGTGTCATCAGCGTATGCTATTAGTTTCCTTTCACCTATACCTGGCATATGTATTTTTCCTGATGCTCTCTAATAAAGGTTCCAACACTAGTACATATAGTAAAGGAGACATTGGGCAACCTTGTCTGACTGATCGAGTGAGAGAAATTTTTTCAGATATATTGTGATTTATCAGCAATTTGCTTTCCGGTGTTTTGTATATGATTTTTATCCAAGATCTGAAATATTGGCCGAAATTATTTTCTTGTAAAGTTTTGTGCAAGAAAACATGTGAAACCCTATCAAAGGCTTTTTCTTGATCTATGGACTTTATTGCTGCAGGTGTGTTTTTGTCATGCGTGTATTGAATAATATCTCGAATAAAATGTGTATGTTTGTTTACGTTTCTATTTTTAACTCCACATTGTTGATCCTGATGGATGAGTTTATGCATAAAGGGTTGTAGTTTTAATGTTAGGGCCTTGGCAAGAATTGTACCAAACATACTGCAAAATACCTTAGAGGAACTCGACTTATCAGACGCATACAGAAAAAAATACCCAAAAGGAACTGAGACAACATACACCGACAGAACACGGCCCTTTGGAAGTTCTACGAGATTGGATAGATTTTATATACTTAGTAGTTACACCATTATTTAAGTAAGAAACATAAATCAAACTACTAATTTCTCTGACCATAAAGCAGTCCTTCTAACGGTCAACGGAAAAGAATATTTAAACTTTACAAAAAGATCTCCCCACTGGAAGTTCAACAATTCTCTATTACAAAACGAATTTTATATTACTACTATGGCAAAACTCATTCAAGATTACACCAGTACTGCACCAACGGAAAATATGGCACAATACTGGGATTTGCTAAAATGAACAATTAAAGAAGTAACACAGTATATTGCAACTCGCATACAAAGAAATATTAAAAAACGAAAACAGATGTTAGAAAAAGCACTATTTCTAACCGAAAAATTAGACAGAAACGCCCCACAAATTTTTTCACTACAAGAAGAAATATCAAAGTATGACCAATACACATTTAACGGGGCTCAAGTATGAACCAGACCATACGTCCCAATACAAGAGACACCGAGTAAACAGTTTCTAACAATAGAACAAAACATACAAAAGAGCAGACAAATAAACAAAATTGTTGATAGAGCAGACATAGAATTAACAACCACCCCGGAAATAATCAAAGCCTTCCACGAGTTTTATTCGCAATTATATACGCAGGACTCTACACAGTCACCAACAGAACAATTTTCCCCAGTCTACAGCTCAAGGTTGAATGACTATGAGAAAAACATGTTGGATGAACCTCTCACAATAAACAACATACGGTCCGCCTTAAACACACTACAAAAACAAAAAAAAAAAAACCCTGGTCCTGACGGCCTATCAGTGAAATTCTACTTAAAATTTTTTCACCTACTTGGGCCACTCCTTTTAAAAACACTTCACGAAGCTTTTAATAAAGAAGAACTCCCAGCTAGTTTAAACCAGTCCTACATAACCTTAATACACAAAGTAAACACAGACAAGAAATACATGCAAAATTACAGACCAATTTCTCTCCTTAATACAGATTACAAAATTCTTGCGAAGGTTGTCTCCAAATGCTTGTTGATGTTGGGAGATGATTGGTGGATTGGGTAACATCCTGGACATTCCTACCCTTCTCTCTCTTGATAAGAACATGGCAGTTGTGAGAGACTGGTTTTGTTGTTTTGTGTGTGTGTTTTTTAATTGTGTTATGGTTTTGTTATTCTTGGTGTTTTTTGGGACAGCACACACGCATAGTTTCACGCAGTTTTACATTTTTGATTTACTCTATTTGGACTGAGTGGAGTGAGGAGATGATACCATATTTTGATATCGGAAATGGAAATTAGCATCTTGAATTAACTACACTATGTGACCTCTCTCTGTGTCAATTCAAGTTTTGTTTTTAAATAAAGTATCCCGTTCAACCCTTGATGGGTTATAATTATGACATCTTTCTTTTTTCTTTGATCCTTAGCCGCCGACCGTCAAAGCAGTCAGTGACCATCACGCCTAGTGGCGTCTTGTAGGGCAACAACAAATTGATTCCACTTTGCTCGGTCGGCAGCCATCCTTCGTACAGTACCCCAACTCTGGTTCATTCTTTGCATCTCAGCCTCCACGGTCCTACGCCAGGTTGTTTTTGGTCGGCCTCTCTTTCGTTTTCCTTCAGGGGTCCAAAGCATAGCTGTTCTTGTGATGGCATCGGGGTCTCTTCTGAGGACATGGCCAACCCAGCTCCAGCGTCTGCCAGCTATGATGGTGTGCATGTTCTCTTGCTTGCTCCGAGTAAGCAGATCTTGGTTGGTGATGGTATTCGGCCAAAAGATTCGGTGAATTTTTCTTAGGCATGTTGTATGAAAAGAGGACAATTTCGACATTTCCTTCTCTGTAACTCTCCAGCATTCCGCACCATAGAGAAGCACAGAAAGCTGCCATCACCTGTGTCAATACCTTGTCGAGGTATGGCGGCTTGTGTACCCTGATTACCCCCAGAGCTATGCCAGTGGGAGTTTTACTCCTGGAAAGTTCTACCAAGCTGGACAGGTTTGCGCGGGCAGGGGTCAGACGAAAGCAGACACCCTGGTCCTCCAGGTTGGGGGTTTTAGCATAGGGCTGACACCCCTGACTATGTAAAAAAAATTGAAGTTACGGAAACAAACAACGAATAAACAAACTTTGCTGCGGGACGGACATCCGGAGTATAAGGCTCGTATGACCGTCAGTGGTGAAAGCCAATTATGACATATAGTGTAATAAATTGAAGAAAATAAAATCGGATTTCTATATCTAAATATAGTACTTCTTTCCCCCTCCACTCAGCCCAAATAGAGTAAATCAAATTTGTATGAATGTTTTTGTTTGTGACCTCCCATTTCCAAGAAACAAACAAACAATGAAAATTTTAAAAAAAAATTTAAAAAAAACGATTAAAAAAAAAACAAAACAAAAAACGAACAAACAAACAAAAAACTAACTAAAATAAAGTCTCTCATAACTGCCCTGTTGTTAACAAGGTGAAAAGAGGCGAGAAAGCCCGGGAGTGTGCGAGATTACATCAAATCCACCAATTATCTACAGTCTACATTATGTATCCAAATTGTAACCCATCAAAAGTTTGAAAAAGATATTTATTCTTTAAAAAAAAGGGTGACCCGTGCGGGCCTTATGACTACAAATAGTGGTTCTGTGGGATAACCCACACCAAACTTCGCCCGAACCGAGCAATATCCTATTTCGTGCTTTTTACACCTTCTAGGTATCTACGACATCGAAGTGGGTTTGGACTTCAGGCGGCCCTACCATATTTGTGAATAATAACAGAGTTATTTCCCTTTTGAGTCACTTAGCAATATCAAACTGTTTCAAAATGGACGACATACTTGATTACACCGGCAGCAGCTACAAAGGAGACTACACAAATGGACGGTTAAACTGATTTTTACTTGTTACTGTATAAATGCATCTGGTTATTATTGCATACATTTTGTAATGATCTTCAACCTTTAGAATCAGAGCGCAACACATTTTTAATACATCGCTGTTTTGGTGAAAATGCATCTCCAACAACATCTTCTCACCTCTTGTTCCACTGATGCTTGTTTCGTTCTTGTCATCAGTTCCATATTAGTGATCTTGTGGTACCACTTCAGTCATTCTGTCCTATGCAAGAAACCATTTATGAAAGTCTGCAGCTATTTGGTTGTTTTTAAAGTGCTCCATATTTCAGAACCATACAGTAGGACTAACTCGATATTTTAATTGAAAATTAGGATTTTGAAAAGAAATCAAAGTTAAGATATAGGCTGTAGGCCTAATTATTTAAATTTTTTTTTTACATTTTTACGTTAGATCTTTAGAGAACTGAGTGTTCTATTGTTGCTTAACTAGGATTGCTGAACTTCTTGCTCTTTTGCAGCCAGTACCACATTGAAGACTCCTTGGTATTATCAAAACTGTAGATCTAGGCTTTTCCTGTGGCTTTTCTTGCCATTCCGAAACGTGTTGAGTTGAAGTTATGAGCTCCAGTTTCTTCAGTTTGGCTGGTATTAAAAGGATCATCACATCTGGTCCCAAGCTAAGAGGAAGAAGCAAGTGGCATACTGTTAATAACACATAAGGAAGGGAAACCCGAGGCCTGTAAACAGTAAATAAATATTAGACAAACATAAAGGTTTGTTTTCAGGCACTCGTAAGAAGGTGCCTTCCTTCGCACGGAAGGTCTGGGGTTCGAGTCCTGGGTAAGCCACTCATGTCTGTTGTTTTTCTGTTGTCTAGTGTTCTACTTCTTTATTTCTTATGAGTGCCTGAAAACATACCTTTATGAGTGGCATACTGTGCATTCCCCACTGTAATGTTATGATGTATGTATATAATCATTACCTCGTCATCTACACAAGCACACACGTTTCAGAAGGGACTCAGTAAAAGCATGTTCAATTCGTAGCCATGTTTATTTACAGAATATCGTACATGTCAAGATTCGCATTATATTACAATGTGTGGTTCGTACTTTAATGTATTCATATTACATCCCCCCTTTTTTGAAAAAAAAATGTGTGTAAACATTTCCAACGAAATGTTTCATGTGAGAAAGGATAAGTATGTGTAATGCTCAGTGTGAGTATATATATGTCACTGTCTGTATCGGCTGGGAGGTGTCACTGTACGGCCAGAACGAGTGGTGTAAAGTGCTGGTGGTTCTGCGGAAGTCCCTGGTTTAGCTTGAGTTGGTTGTGGTTTCGGCCTTGGCGCTTGTTGGTTTTGTGGGGCACCAAAGTCTGGAGTTACTGCATTGTCTGTTGAAAGCATGGGAATTCTCTGTTCTGTTGTATTCTGTGGGATTTCTCTTATGTCCACTCTGTTTCGCCTCAGGAGGTTGTTGCTGCTGTCTGGTCTTAAAGTATAGCTCCTGGGTTCAGGGTTTCTGGAAATGATTGTTGCTTTTTGACCATGTGTCATTGTTGTGGTTGTAGGTAGTCACATGCTGACCAGGATATAATGGTGGTAAGTCTTTAGCACATTTGTCATAGTTGGATTTCTGAACTTGCTGACGATGCTGAAATTGATCATATGTGCTGTCTCTATGTTGTGGACGGAAGTGGACCTTAGATGGTAGGAGGTCTTTAATTCTTCTATCAAACATAAGTTCTGCTGGACTGTCGATCTTACTGTCTACCGGTGTTGTTCTCCATCTCAAAAGTGCTAGGTGTACATCCTCTGTTCTTGTTTTCTTCATGATTGACTTGATAGTTTGTATCTGTCTCTCAATGAAACCATTAGATTTAGGGTATCTAGGTGATGATGTTGTGTGTTTGATCTTCCAGTCCTTAGTGAAGTTTCTGTATGCTTGACCTGAGAAATGTGGACCGTTGTCTGATCTAATTTCATCTGGGATGCCAAACATGCTGCAATACTTCTTTGTAATGTCTGCAATAACAGCTGATGGTGAGGGTTGTGGAAGTTTCTCAAAGATGGGAAATTTGCTGTAGTAATCAGCAATAATAAGATAGTCATTATTGTCGATTGAGAAAATATCAGTTCCTATAATGCTCCAAGGGCTCAATGGTATGTCTGATGGTATGAGAGGTTCTCTGCACTGCCTATTTGCATGTTCTTGGCAAATTGAACAGTTTTTACATAGTGTTTCTATGTCCTTGTTTATCTTGGCCAGTAAACATCTTTCTTTGCTCTCAGTTGTGTCTTCACAATACCAAGGTGACTATTATGGAGCTGTTTAAGGATGATATCGCGTTGTGTTTCTGGTACAACAATGCGATCTCCTTTAAGGATCAGACCATCTTCGATGCTTTACTCGTCCCTCATCGAGTAGTATGGACGGATGTGTGTTGGAACTTCCCTGATAGAGCTTGGCCATCCATGGTATATCAGTTCTTTGAGAGAGTTAAGGATAGGATCTCTCATTGCGTCTTCTCTGATGTGTTCAAGCCGATTATCGCTAAACTTGACAAAATCAACTTTGATGTTTGGGGTAAGATCTGCTGTCTTGTTGGGGTTTGGTAATCTGCTGAGAGCATCTGCAAGACCTATATCCTCTCCTGGGATATACTGAATATTAAAATCATAACCTTGTGTTTCCAATAACAGAGCTTGTAGTCGTGGTGGTGCTGAAGCTATTGGTTTTTTATGAATCATCTCAAGTGGCTTATGATCTGAGAGAATTGTAAATGGGCGGTTGAAAAGAAATGTGTGGAAGCGTTTGATTCCAAAACGTACAGCTAGCATTTCTCTTTCAATGTTTGCAAGTTTCTTTTCGCCAGAACTTAATGATTTGCTTGCGTAAGCTACAGGACGAAGTTCTTTGGCATAGTGTCCTTCATGATTTTTGTCTGGTTGCAAAAGTGCTGCTCCTAGGCCTTTCAGACTGGAATCAACCATGAGAAAAGTGGGTGCTTGCATGTCATAGTATTTCAAGCATGCATCAGATGATATGAGGGTCTTCAAGTGGTTGAATATGTGTTGGTAGTCTTCTGACCATTCATACGGAGTTTCTTTCTGTAGTAGAGATCGCAAAGGTTCTGCAGCAGCTGACAAATTTGGTATGAATTGTGCTAGGAAATTGACAGCACCTAAGAATTGTTGCAGTTCCTTCTTTGTAGCTGGTGTTGGCATGTCATGAATATCTTCAACCTTTTTAGGGTCTGGTTTTACACCATTCTGGGTGTACAGCAATCCAAAAAATTGTATCTCCGTTGCCTTAATTGTACACTTTTTGCTGTTGAATGTTAGCCCATTGGCCTGTGCTACATGCATCAAGTTAATCAAGTTGCGGTCGTGTTCTTGTTCTGACCTGCCGCAGACTACAATGTCATCCGCAATAGCCACTGTACCGGAACATTGCTCAACAATGTTGTCAATCTTCTGTTGGAAGATGTCTTGTGATACATTCAAACCAAATGGGAGTCTCTTGAAACAATATCTGCCGAATGGTGTTCGAAAAGTTGTAAGGAGTTGACTTTCCTCTGCTATCTCAACACTCCAGTATCCGTGTACAGCATCTAGTTTAGAAAAATATTTGGCATTGTGGAATCTGTGAGTTATCTCTTCCACTGTATGCATTTTGTGTGGACAGCGCTTTAGACTGTTGTTTAAGTGTTTTGGGTCAAGGCAAACCCGAAGAGAACCATCCTGCTTCAGAACGGTTGTGATACTACTACACCAATCAGAATGCTCTTCAACCTTTCTAATAACATCATTCTGCACCATCTTTTCTAGTTCTGTGGCAAGTTTCTGTTTAACATGTATAGGATACTTTCTAGGTGGGTCTATCTTTGGCTCAGCGTTGTCTTTTAAAAAGAATCTTGCCTTTCCTGGAAGTTTGCCTATTCTGTCGAACTGTTCTGGGAATCGCTGTTTAAGGTCATCTACTCCAGTGACGTGTAGAGTAAGATGTTCTTTTTTGTCAGCTTTAATGTTGTTAATAGTTACCACACTCAGCTTTTCGCACATTGGTAAACCCAAAATTGCAGGTCCTTCAACATCTACCAAGTAAAATGTTGACGATGTCCATTCAGAGTCTCTGTATAAACATTCAAGTGTTACTGCTCCGAAACAGTCTATACTTGTTCCATTGTAAGCTCTTAGCTTTGTCCTGCCACTCCTACTTTTTACATCCCTTGTGGGAAATCCTTGCTTATCCACCTTGTCAGGCATGATCTGTCTGAATATTCTTAAGGGTAGAGTGTTACCTTGGGCACCTGTGTCTATCTTGAACCGAATATATCTTTCTTTGTGCCTTTTAATTCCTGGTATTCGGAATTGTACCTTGCAGAAAGCCTGCGTTCTCTTTAGTTCATTACTGAAAGTTAGTATCTTCACAGTATCAAAAGTGGAAGGATCACTTTCTTCACTGGAGTCAAGGTCCTCAGTCATCATAGAGTGTGTTTGTTTTGACGACTTTCTGCTGTGAAGTTTGTGTTGAGCACTGTCTTGTTTCCTCTTGAAACATAATTTTATCCAGTGGCCCCTCTTTCTGCAGTAATGACATGTAGAGTCTTTAGCTGGACAGTGGTTTTGTATGTGGTTTAGGCCACAACATTTACACATAGCACCTCTGCTTGTGTTGTGTTTTTCTTGTTGTTTCGAACCAGTTGCTTTGTTGTGTCTAGGTTTATAGCTTTTCACTGCATCCACCTGGGCTGCTAATGTACCTTGCTGAATTTGTTTAATGTTTAGTGCTTGTGCCTCGTGTTTCCTGCCTTCATCCAGAAGTTGTTGTAAAGTTAGCGTATCACTCTGGCTCAGTAGCCATTTCTGGAATTCTGGCATTGGTGTGCTAAGAAGAATCTGTTCAATAATTCGCTCTTTTTCTTCTTCGTTGCTAAATTTACATACTCTTGTTTTCTCCTTAATGCGAGTGAAGAAATCATCTAGGCTTTCACCACGTTTCTGTCGCAGGTGGTGAAGCTCTAATCTTGCCGCTCTAAAGTTTGTGTGCTTTATGATCAGACGCTTTTCAAATTCGTCCAATATGGCTACGGGGTCGGTTGCCGACTCAACCGGCATGGCGGTAGCAAAACTGTTGTAGATTTTCAAACCTTCATCGTCCAATGCTTCTAGGATATATGGAGTTAGGGTTTGTCCTTCCAGACCAGTGGTCTTGGAATATAGATCTATGCGTTGGCGCCATAACAAGAAAGCTTCACTCTTATCGTCTTGACCGGCGAATCTCATTTGCGGTGCGTTGCGATATTGTTTCGCCGCCATGGCTGACTTCGATGACGAAAATTAGCCGAATACTGTACTCACGTGTTATCGTGTAGCTGTTTTGCGTCAGTCCGGTATCGACCGCTGCCACCATGTAATGTTATGATGTATGTATATAATCATTACCTCGTCATCTACACAAGCACACACGTTTCAGAAGGGACTCAGTAAAAGCATGTTCAATTCGTAGCCATGTTTATTTACAGAATATCGTACATGTCAAGATTCGCATTATATTACAATGTGTGGTTCGTACTTTAATGTATTCATATTACACCCACAATCCAAGAGGGCTCTCCAGATATGCAGACCTAAAATATTGTGCTCTGGTTCTGGGCTCTCCCAAGGAATTGTCATGTCCTGCACAGAGCCACTTCTCAGCTCCCCCTGCCTATCATAAGCCCATAGTGAGATCCTCCTGCATGCAGACAACCAGGTAGAAGCTAGAGTTACATTTGGGGCTCAAGTGACTCCTCCAAGCTTATTGTGCAATGCTGGGTTCTCAATGTGTTTCACCACAAGGAGAATCCATGGAAGTGTGTGGATGATTTCAAGAGTCAGTGAGGGTATAATTAGCCCCACAGGCAGGTTCACTTTCACTTTTGAATACTGAAGCATTTTGCTTAGTTGGTGGTCACATAATGATGACTAGAGATATGCCTCCATTCATAACTGAGTGTTTATATAGTATATCCCGACAGCTCTTCAGTTGGCTTATGCTGGATTAAGGCCTATGATTTTTGGGAAGCTGAATGGCATTGCTGATGATAATGTTATGAGTAGAGTGAAGTTAGAATACATTGTGTCATCAGGCAAAGTTGACAAAGAAATGGTGGATATTGATTGGAGAGAAAAGTTAAACATGTTGGCATGGTTTTTGTTTTTTTAAATTTAATGATGAAAAATATCCCATTCTACCCTTCAGGGGTTATAAGTAGGATACATATTGTTTTCAAGTCTAAATAATATGTACAGCTGCATACAAGTCAACCCCTGGAGATGAATAACCTGTACCAAATTTCAAAACACATGTACAAAATTTTTAAAAACCTGTACATAAAATATTAAAAAAAACATACAAAGACAGAAAAAAACTATACAACAACTGTTTTCTTCTTTGAGAAAACAAAAGAGCTTTTTTTTGCCCATGTTTCGCGTAAGATATTGTTTACTGCTTTTTCCTTGTTTTTACTCAGCACATTTGGTACAATTTTTCATGTAGGATATAATAGAAAACTCAATACGGAGCATTACAACAATATATAAATGTTAAGGGGAGGAGCTACACTGAAATGCTATTTTCATTATTAATCATAGGATTTCAACTAAAATGCACAGACTTAACCTACATCAACCATAGATACATATAATAAAGAGTTTGATGGTGGTGCATCACTGGTTGCCATGGAAATAAATTGTGGCCATGTTGGATTCTATTGTTCTATTTCAAATTGCTAAGGCATTTTTATTTATTAAGCTAGGAATACCAAATTTTAACGGCAAGTTTATAATATAAAACCTTTGTCAGACTGAATTGATGATAACTCTAGTAGATCCAAAGTTACAGGACTTTGAACTTAGTGTTTAAAAATAGTAACAAATTTTGCTAAATTTTACATTAATTTTTTCAATAAATCAAAAGTTTGACAAGATATCAAAATATCGATCTGAAAAAAAGTTTTAGAATGTTATGGACAGTGTGTTTGCCAAATCTCAAGGCAATTAATTAATAATTGTGCAAGTTATAAGAAATTTAACAACAGAAAAATAGATTTTGAGAAAATCTAATTTTTCTCTATAATGAAACTACAAGTACAGAAATATATAATATTATCATACACAATAATTACTTAATTTTAATTCAGAATATGCTAGCAGCATATCTAGCTTTCTTTGAACATTCCTGTCTTTGTTGAGATTATAGCCTCAATGCCTTCTTTGTCTTAACACTATTCTCCACCTTTTTAGAGGTAAGCGCCAGTCATTTTCGCTTTCTTGCTCCTTCTTCTTCTTTGATCCATAGCCGCCGACCATCAAAGCAGTCAGTGGCCATCATGCCTGGTGGCGTCTTGTAGAGCAGCAACAAACTGATTCCACCTTGTTCGGTTGGCGGCCATCCTTCGTACAGTGCCCCAACTCTGGTTAATTCTTTGCATCTCGGCTTCCATAGTTCTCCACCAGGTTGTTTTTGGTCAGCCTCTCTTTTGCTTTCCTTCGGAGGTCCATGGTATAACTGTTCTTGTAATGGTATCAGGGTCCCTTCTGAAGACGTGGCCAACCCAACTCCAGCGTCTGCCAGCTATGATGGTGTGCATGTCCTCCTGGTTACTCCAAATGAGTAGTTCTTGGTTGCTGATGGTATTCGGCCAAAAGATTCAGAGAATTTTCCTTAGGCAGATTGTGTGGAAGGAGGACAGCTTAGACATTTCCTTCTCTGTTACTCTCCAGCACTCTGCACCATAGAAAAGCACAAAAAGTACACAGCTCTCATATAGTCTTAATTTGGTGTTTGTGCTGTACTGGGAAGACCTCCAGATGTTGCTGAGACCAGCAAAGACAGTTCTTGTTTTATTCATTCTGTTCTTAATGTCTTTGCTTGTTCCGCCGTCTTGTGTTACTGTGCATCCAAGGTAAGTAAATGTGTCTGTCTGTTCTAACTTCTGGTTCCTTATTGTTATTGGCTCAGGATTGCCCACATTGAGTGTCATGACCTCTGTCTTCTTCAGATTGATGTTCAGACCAACCTGCTGGCTATACTTATTCAGTCTATCAGTTTTTTCTTGGATGTGTTGATGTGAATGTGCGAGTAGTGCAATGTCATCTGCATATTCCAGGTCTTCCAGTGTATTAGGATTTCAACTAAAATGCACAGACTTAACCTACATTAACCATAGATACGTATAATAAGAGTTTGATGGTAGTGTATCACTGGTTGCCGTGGAAATAAATGGCAGGGTTATTGGATTCTATTGTTCTATTTCAAATTGCTAAGGCTTTTTTATTTATTAAGCTAGGAATACCAAATTTTAACGGCAAGTTTATAATGTGAAACCTTTGTCAGATTGAACTGATGATAACTCTAGTAGATCCAAAGTTACAGGGCTTTGAACTTAGTGTTTAAAAATAGTAACAAATTTTGCTAAATTTTACATTCATTTTTTCAATAAATCAAAAGTTAGACAAGATATCAAAAAATTGATCTGGATAAAGTTTTAGAATGTTATGGACAGTATGTGTGCCAAATCTCAAGGCAATTAATTAATAATTGTGCAAGTTATAAGAAATTTAACAACAGAAAAATAGATTTTGAGAAAATGTAATTTTTCTCTATAATAAAACTACAACTACAGAAATATATAATATTATCCCCCCCCAAAAAATTACTTAATTTTAATTCAGAATATACTAGCAGCATATCTAGCTTTCGTTGAACATTCCTGTCTTTGTTGAGATTATAGTCTCAATGCCTTCTTTGTCTTAACACTATTCTCCACCTTTTTAGAGGTAAGAGCCAGTCGTTTTCGCTTTCTTGCTCCTACCAAGCCTATTTTCCACTGTTCAACCTAGAGCTTGCTTGAACAGTGTAGCAGCAGCCTCAGGTCTTTCATTAAATTCTGCTAAGCACCAAATTACTGAATGAAGACTCTCATTTGAGTATTGGGCAGCCTTTTTTCACAGGGACTCAACAGTTTCAGATTTGTAAGCCTGTCATATTCTGGTGTCAAGTGTTACTTACTTACTTACTTAGTCGGTCCCCTTCTACTATGAGGTGTAGAGGTTTGGAAGAGAGAGCGCCAGACTATCCTATCGGCTGTCTTCCTCCTGGCCTGGTTCCATTCTAGTCCTCTGTGGGTGTCAAGTGTTATGACGTTATTTTTAAAAAGAGTAGAGAGTGATTGAGTGAAGATGTGTGGATGAATAAAAGAGTGACAGAAGAACAAAACAGGTGCTATTCTATGAAGAATGCCTGCTATCCACTGAAACATGAAAGAGCACTTCTCTCTCTCTTAATCAGAGTAGTTCCTTTTTAAGAACGTGAACAGGGATATTATAAGAACAATAAAACTTGCCTCTTAGTGAATCTGCAGGGAGATTACTGAACAAATATAGAATATAGGCAGAGATTTAGGCATTCTAGTCACACTTTATCCCTTCTCTGACTTCTGTAATTATATTGTCATCTATAATTACAGTTTATTTTGGCTCGTTCCCCCAGGTAAAAAACTAAAAGACTTTATCTTATTAAAACACCAGTTGTGACAAAAGAATAAAAGACTTAATATTATTACCAAACATGTTTTACATTCAACATAAATGTGACACAAAGAAAATAAAACAGACTGCATGTTTATGATTTATACAAATATCAAATAGAATTTCCAAAAGAAATATAGTGTTAAAGAAAACCAAATCTATAGTGTTGTTTTTGCAAATATACAAACAAGTGTTACTTTGAACATGTTATTATTATTTCATAAAAAGGTTTTCTTCATGTGGACACATGTATTAAAGCTTCTCAATGCTGGTAGTATATACTCAGCTTTCTAATTTGTGGGTCTCTGGCTGGCTCTAAGGTTAGCCAAGTGTTGCTGGTCTCCTGAAGTGTTGGACACTTCTGCAGGACTCCTGGGGGTAATTCTGTCACGCACCGTTTGCAGTTCCATGTTTCGGCCCTCAAGATTCCAGCTGTTATTTACCGACATTAAGGCTGTAGACCAAATAAATGTGACATTGCCTTAGCTCAGTGCTAAGCTTCCACACATTTTTCCCGCACCGCTCTGAAGGACTCAGTCCCTCAGATAATTTATGACCCTGAATAAAGCGGGTATCATTCCAGTGTGGCATTGTAACCATCTCTTTTGTAAAGGCACAGTTCTATTTAATTAGATGTTTAGCAGTGCTAATAGCTTAAAAAGCCCATCTTTCCATGACAAAAAGGCAATAGTTGACTATTGTTTTTAGCAAATTTCTGCTAGACCATCTTTACAAAGAGTTTACAGGTTTGATAACCTGTCCTATCTCTACCAGGCTCTTAGGGAAAGTTCATATCCACAGTTTTTTTGGATACCTGTTTTAAACAAAACGCACCCAAGCTTTCCGCTTCCTCATGTGACATAGCGTGGGTCAGCTGTCAAGCTATACCAGTGGGCTCATAAATTTAATCACCCCTCTGGCTGGTTCAAGCATACTGGTCTTGCCAGGGTCCCATTCAAAAAGATAGAATTTCTAGTCACCCCGGGTCATGGCAGGAAATGCATTCTTTCTCATGAGAGGGGGAAAGAGAGAGAGGAAATGGAGAGAGAGAAGAGGGACTGTGAGAGATTTAAACACCGTTACTGTTTAAGTTTATAGATAGTGTTAGAATTGAAGAAAATTCATCTCACCAAGTAAATTTAGAGCAAATTTATTGACAACAAATGTAGATAGGCAAATCGTTATGTGACAATCATACTGTCCAGTGTTTGCTGTCTTTGTCTTCCCCTATCTCTTTTTCCTTCAATCTTACCTGTTGTTATGATATATTCCAGCTTTTCTCTTCTCATAACATGACCAAAAAAGTGGATTGCTTCTGTCTAACTTGTGAAATAAGTTTCCTTTTTGAATTGGCCTCTTTTAGGATATCCTCATTACTCTTTTTTGGCTGTCCATAATATTTTTAACATTCTTCTGTAAAACCACATCTCTGTTGCTGCTTCATAATTAGCACAATGAAAAATGAATTATTCTTGATTGCAGGATTGAAGGTACTGGGATATACAACTTCCCAACCGAAACCCGCTATGAGGGGGAGATGAAAGATGGAATGTTTCATGGAAAAGGGACTCTTTTCTTCCCCAGTGGCAGCCGTTATGATGCCACTTGGGACAAGGGCATTGCTGTTGAGGTAATAAATTGACATGGTAAAATAGCTTATACCATATAATGAAGTATATACCATATAAATGCACTTGATTCAACTTGTGGAAAATGCAACATGAAGATGAACGCATCAAAGAAATAAATTATCAAGATCAGAAGATTACCAAGCCCACTTAACATACATGTCAACAGCATCAAGTATAAACAAATTTCAACAACAGCTAGCATAAACAGGTTCCCGAGTTCAAATACATATGAAGCATTTTCACAGAAAATGGAAGACTCAACAGAGATATTGAAAGAAGATGTCAGAAAGCCAGTTGGTAAAAAAAACTAAACAACATCTGATAAATAGTATATTCCTCTGATACATAGTATATTCTTACCATCTCTTTTCTGTTGATGTCAAAAATGGTCCCTGACCAGAGCACTAGAGAGGAACATCGTATCGTTTCAGATGAAATACTTAAGATAAGCCATTACTTTTACCAGGACAGATACAGAAAGAAATGATGACATCAGAAATATTATAGGAACTATATCCTGCATCACATATATCGAGAGACAGAAAATTGAGAAGTGTGACCATCTCATGGGAATGGAACTCAATCAGTTACTACTATACATTGGAGCCGCGCTAGCGTAGTGGTTGCAACACCGCTCTGGCGACCGGGTGATTCAGGATCAAACCCGGGTGACGGCATTTGAGGATTTTTCGTCGACCGGGATTTGGACTGGATTAACTCGACACCTGGCGAGGACATTTGAAGGAGTGTCGTCGACCAGGGACTGGCGGCTCCTGAGCCGACCCAGCTCTAATGGGTACCTCTGAAAACGGCGAGTATATGCCTGAATGGCGAGGGACACTTGTCTCTGTACAAGAAAATAGGATACTCAAGTAAAAATCAATGTCAGGTTAGACATTAAAAAAAAAATAATAATAATAACCTGAGATTTCGCCTTGAGTATTAGTGGGCGTACGAAAGAAAAAAAAAAAAACTACTATACACCTACAATTGTAGAAGATTTGGGTTTAGGGCACAGGGAAGGCCAAGAGGCAGATGGTTAGACAGTTTTACAGAAATCCTACAACAACACAGGATGACAGCAGCCAGCATGACACGCTTGACTCAAGAACGAAACTTTATCTCTCAACCATGCTTCAAGGCAATCAAGTGTAAAGTAAGATTCTAGCTTATATCTACAAGCATTTATTTTCCTTCTTATGTAGCATGGAGCCACCACTTCAGCTGAACCCTTACAGGAAGCCTGCACCAAGCATTGATATAGTTTTACAGTGGTGGTTTCTGTAACAATTTGTTTTACATGATGAGGTTGTTAGCCTCATATACAACCTCATATTGTATGACATGCTTATTGATCCATCATTCATTATCTTTTCTTTTAGTTCGACTTGAAAAAATTGGCTGACGCTGTTCATATAATCATATAATCAGTCAAAACCTTTCAGATCCCAGTGGAGCACAAGACCTCAATAAAAACACGCCAAGACGTTCTGTCCTGTACCATCCATTCAGACTTTCCAGATTTTCATTGTCCATTTCATGTCTGTCTCCAGTTTTCTTCTCCATGTTTTTGGTCGCTGTTATTTCACTTACCCTGGGGACTTCAGAACAAGACATGCACTGTAATGCTATCAATTAGTTTCCTCAGTATGTGTTCTGTTCAATGCCAATGCCATTTTTGTCACATCATGTTCCACTGGCACTTGTCTGGTTTCTTATATCAATTCCACATTGGGGGTCTTGTCTTGCCATTTTAATCCTTCCATTCTGCACAAGCAACCATTTATGAAAGCCTAAATGCTTCAGAGCCTTGCAGTAAGACTGACTTGACATTTGAGTTGAAGATTCTTATTTTTATGTTGACTTGCCTGTAATTTCTTTTGATGTAGAATGAAAATATACTGAGAAAATAAAGAAACAAAATTAGTGTGGTCACTTTTTGGTGATGAATTCTAATCATCCAGCAGCAGGGGTAGAAAACCTCAACATTGGAACAGAATTCAGGCGAAATCTTAAAAAGAAGTAGAATATGACAGCTTACTAGGCCACAGGATGTGCACTGAGCTAGAAACCAATGTACTTAACAATTTCTGGTGTTATACCATCATACCCTGCTGCTTTGCCCATCTTGATTTTCTTCAGTGCTGCCATCAGTTCTTCTATCTTTATGTCATCTTCATCACCATTGGTTTCCTCTTCTTGCTAGTGGTTATCATTTCTGATGCTTGACCTTGCTCACCATCAAGGAGTTCTGAGAAATATTCTTTCCATCTTTCCATTACTTCCTACGGGGCAGTAAGCAATTTGCCTTGCTTGTCCTTTATAAATTTGAGAGGGCATTGTTTTTCCTTCCTCATGTTCTTTAGGGTCTTATAGAACAATTGCTGGTTTTCTTGCGCATCTTTTTCTAGCTTTTCTCCAAATTCTTCCCAGGACTTCTGTTTTGCTGCTAGTACCTTGTTCTTTGCTTCTGTTCTAAGAATCACATATTCTCTATATTTCTCTATTTGTCCTGCTGTGTTTTTAGCTCCTAAGTATTGTTTCCATGCCATTTTCTTCTCTCTTATTTTCTCTTTGACTTCCTCTGTCCACCTAGGTTTCCTCTTTCTCTTGTTCCCAAGTCGGACTTCACCACATGCTTCTGCAGCAGCTGTCTTTATGATGTCCTTCAATTTAAGCCAGAGGGTTTCCAAGTCATCAGGTTGTTCTTCTGTGTTTCCCACCGCTGTAGCAATAAGCCCCTGATATCTGGTCTTAATTTCTGGCTCTCTCAGCTTGTAGGTCTTAATGCTCATTTCTCCCGTTTGTTTACTTGGTTTCTTGCGTGATGTTGGGCAGTTCCTAGGCTGAACAACTGTTTCAGTTGTTCTTTTGATCTTTTGAATAACATCAACCAACAGAAATGGAGTTCAGTGGGACTCTGACAAAACAGCTTGATGATCTAGATTTTGCAGACAGCCTAGTTCTTTTGTTCCATAACTGCAACCATTACAAGACAAACTAATAATATTTTATGAGAGATCAAAGCAGTTGGGTCTATAAATATGAAGTGAAAAAAACTAAGACTGTCTGTTTAATGCTGTGGCGAAATAGATGTTGAATTCGTGAGATAGTATAGTAGTTCCTAGAAATGGTGAACTCATGGTAAGGGTAGCACAAGATAAAATCAGGTAGTCAACCTCACAGTTCAGATGTAGAGAAGAAGAGAACAGGCAGATATGTCACCTTCTCAATGGACCTATTCTATGCTCCTAGGGGATGTGAATGTAGCTCGAAATTAATCCCTGCCACTTTAAGATTATTTAAAAGACTGAAAACTCAGAACAAATTCAATAACTTCAGGTATAAAATCAGGGTATTTTAATGATTACTTAAATATAATTAAGAAATAAATGGTATCTGGTATAATTTACAACAAAAAAGTTGCACAGTGGAATTCAGTAAACAAAAATTAGTGTCTGTAAATAGTTCATGTCATCACACACTAATTTCTAAATTTAGTGGTATGTCCTCTCTTAGGTGGACTTAATGGTATCATGTAGATAGGACTCCTGGTCCTCATAGTCACAATGCTGAGGCCAGGTAGCAGTGATGGTACACTGTTTCACATGTTACACACTGGTTGAACTGGTTAAGACTCCTGGTCCTCATAGTCACAATGCTGAGTCCAGGTAGCAGAAATGGTCCCCTGTTTCACATGTTACACACTGGTTGAACTGGTTAAGACTCCTGGTCCTCATAGTCACAATGCTGAGGCCAGGTAGCAGTGATGGTACATGGTTTCACATGTTACACACTGGTTGAACTGGTTAAGACTCCTGGTCCTCATAGTCACAGTGCTGAGGCCAGGATGGTACACTGTTTCACATGTTACACACTGGTTGAACTGGTTAAGACTCCTGGTCCTCATAGTCACAATGCTGAGGCCAGGTAGCAGTGGTAGTCCACCCTGTTTTAATGTCACGTGTTACACATTGATTGAACCTGGAACAAAAAAAGCCTATTATATAGTAACTGCTTCAGTGAAGAGGCCCCCTCCTGTGATGACTGGCCACCGTGATCAGAATCCTCTTTTTTGGCAACATTGTCATGATGCCATGGTAAGTCCATCAAGGGGGGTATGTCATACATGATATAATACATTTCCTTCTTTTTACCACCTAGACAAAAGGTGCCCAGTGAATAAAGAAAATGGGAACGGGAATGGGCAAACTCTTGAGCCCAGCATTAAAAGCCAAGCTCTGAAAAGGGCTGATAGCTTCATCTGCTAGTGAATACCAGTCCTGATAAAGACTCTAGCTATGCCAGTGCTGTATGGGATTTGGTTATATCTCTGGCAAAGCCTATCTTCATACAGGCAGAGAGCAAGAATATAGACATGAAGAGTCAAACACAAAATATATGTCAGTTTGTAAATTTACATTAATTTTCAAAACACTAAGGTATTTTGCAAGCAACGTCCACAGATCATACTCTCAGTCACTTAGTACTACGCATGATGGCAGCCGTTATGAAGACTAATTCCGCACAGTGGCAGTTTAACTCTCTCGCGATCATGCTGTGGTGGCTTACGATGACTGGCAATAAGATCTCAGCTCACTGGATACTCTTGGCAGCTTCATCGACTAGATTTTTTTTTAAAGTGTGTACTGATTTCAGATCTGAAGCATCTTATAAAGTTGACTTCCCTGCTTATCAGAGACATGCGCAGACAATTTCTTCCGTCACTCAATTTTTACACAGATTCTGCTGGTTTGTGTGAATCTTGCAACAAATTTTACAGTATCTTAAACTACGGTAGTGCAGTGGTTAGTGCACTGGCTTCTTAGCTAGGTGGTCCATGGTTCGATCCCCAATTGAGGTGGGATTTTTTAGACTGCAAATGGCTCCAGGGTTGACCCAACGTCATGAATTGGGTACCAGAACAACTCTGGGAAGGTTAAGGTGGCCAGCATGATGCTGACCACATCACCCCTAGTGTGCCGATGGTCAAGAAAATACAGGCCTAACATCGAGTTCTCAAAAGGCGTGTAACGGGATCCTTCTTAAACATAAAACCACAGAGTTATTTCCAACTGTTATTCATGGATGTATTAGTGGTTTATTTTCTTAAAATATGATCCAATTCCAAGCGATCATCACCAAGAAAATTCAAATAAACGTATGTGTTAGATTTAGGCGAATATGGACCACATAAGGAAATATCAGGCGATATGTAATTCCTTTGGGTTTTCCTGAGTTTCCATGTTTCCCCGACAATTGAAGGTAGGTAAGTGTCAATAGAAAAGAGGACGTGATAAATCAATCAGAGAATTTTGCCGATCATATGCATCAAATGATAGCCAGAATGCATTTGGAGAAACATGCCTACAAGATGTGGACGTACACATATCCTGGCAGGAAGCATCAACAAAGCTGGAGGAAAAGACGATGATATTAAAATAATATGAAGGGCATGAGGAGCTTTCACTCCATTAGGAAATATATGGCAATCAAGTGAAATCAAGTTTAGCACTATATTAAGAATCTTAAACTCAAATGCCATGGTATTTTATGTTTCTGAAACACGGAGAACAACAGAATTGACAACCATGAAGTTACAGACTTGTCATACATGGGTGTGTTCATGCAGAATAGAAGGATTCAAATGGCATGACTATGAAAAGATCTGTCCCCCTTCCACACAATCTGCCTAAGGAAAGTTCTCCGAATCTTTTGGCCAAACACCATCAGTAACCAAGAACTACTTATTCGGAGTAACCAGGAGGACATGCACACCATCATAGCTGGCAGACGCTGGAGTTGGGATGTCCTTGAATTTAAGCCAGAGGGTTTCCAAGTCATCAGGTTGTTCTTCTGTGTTTCCCACCGCTGTAGCAATAAGCCCCTGATATCTGGTCTTAATTTCTGGCTCTCTCAGCTTGTAGGTCTTAATGCTCATTTCTCCCGTTTGTTTACTTGGTTTCTTGCATGATGTTGGGCAGTTCCTAGGCTGAACAACTCTTTCAGTTGTTCTTTTGATCTTTTGAATAACATCAACCAACAGAAATGGAGTTCAGTGGGACTCTGACAAAACAGCTTGATGATCTAGATTTTGCAGACAGCCTAGTTCTTTTGTTCCATAACTGCAACCATTACAAGACAAACTAATAATATTTTATGAGAGATCAAAGCAGTTGGGTCTATAAATATGAAGTGAAAAAAACTAAGACTGTCTGTTTAATGCTGTGGCAAAATAGATGTTGAATTCGTGAGATAGTATAGTAGTTCCCAGAAATGGTGAACTCATGGTAAGGGTAGCACAAGATAAAATCAGGTAGTCAACCTCACAGTTCAGATGTAAAGAAGAAGAGAACAGGCAGATATGTCACCTTCTAAATGGACCTATTCTATGCTCCTAGGGGATGTGAATGTAGCTCGAAATTAATCCCTGCCACTTTAAGATTATTTAAAAGACTGAAAACTCAGAACAAATTCTATAACTTCAGGTATAAAATCAGGGTATTTTAATGATTACTTAAATATAATTAAGAAATAAATGGTATCTGGTATAATTTACAAAAAAAAAATTGCACAGTGGAATTCAGTAAACAAAAATTAGTGTCTGTAAATAGTTCATGTCATCACACACTAATTTCTAAATTTAGTGGTATGTCCTGTCTTAGGTGGACTTAATGGTATCATGTAGATAGGACTCCTGGTCCTCATAGCCACAATGCTGAGGCCAGGTAGCAGTGATGGTACACTGTTTCACATGTTACACACTGGTTGAACTGGTTAAGACTCCTGGTCCTCATAGTCACAATGCTGAGTCCAGGTAGCAGAAATGGTCCCCTGTTTCACATGTTACACACTGGTTGAACTGGTTAAGACTCCTGGTCCTCATAGTCACAATGCTGAGGCCAGGTAGCAGTGATGGTACATGGTTTCACATGTTACACACTGGTTGAACTGGTTAAGACTCCTGGTCCTCATAGTCACAGTGCTGAGGCCAGGTAGCAGTGATGGTACACTGTTTCACATGTTACACACTGGTTGAACTGGTTAAGACTCCTGGTCCTCATAGTCACAGTGCTGAGGCCAGGTAGCAGTGATGGTACACTGTTTCACATGTTACACACTGGTTGAACTGGTTAAGACTCCTGGTCCTCATAGTCACAGTGCTGAGGCCAGGTAGCAGTGATGGTACACTGTTTCACATGTTACACACTGGTTGAACTGGTTAAGACTCCTGGTCCTCATAGTCACAATGCTGAGGCCAGGTAGCAGTGGTAGTCCACCCTGTTTTAATGTCACGTGTTACACATTGATTGAACCTGGAACAAAAAAAAGCCTATTATATAGTAACTGCTTCAGTGAAGAGGCCCCCTCCTGTGATGACTGGCCACCGTGATCAGAATCCTCTTTTTTGGCAACATTGTCATGATGCCATGGTAAGTCCATCAAGGGGGGTATGTCATACATGATATAATACATTTCCTTCTTTTTACCACCTAGACAAAAGGTGCCCAGTGAATAAAGAAAATGGGAACGGGAATGGGCAAACTCTTGAGCCCAGCATTAAAAGCCAAGCTCTGAAAAGGGCTGATAGCTTCATCTGCTAGTGAATACCAGTCCTTATAAAGACTCTAGCTATGCCAGTGCTGTATGGGATTTGGTTATATCTCTGGCAAAGCCTATCTTCATACAGGCAGAGAGCAAGAATATAGACATGAAGAGTCAAACACAAAATATATGTCAGTTTGTAAATTTACATTAATTTTCAAAACACTAAGGTATTTTGCAAGCTTAACGTCCACAGATCATACTCTCAGTCACTTAGTACTACGCATGATGGCAGCCGTTATGAAGACTAATTGCGCACAGTGGCAGTTTAACTCTCTCGCGATCATGCTGTGGTGGCTTACGATGACTGGCAATAAGATCTCAGCTCATTGGATACTCTTGGCAGCTTCATCGACTAGATTTTTTTTAAAAGTGTGTACTGATTTCAGATCTGAAGCATCTTATAAAGTCGACTTCCCTGCTTATCAGAGACATGCACAGACAATTTCTTCCGTCACTCAATTTTTACACAGATTTCGCTGGTTTGTGTGAATCTTGCAACAAATTTTACAGTATCTTAAACTACGGTAGTGCAGTGGTTAGTGCACTGGCTTCTTAGCTAGGTGGTCCATGGTTCGATCCCCAATTGAGGTGGGATTTTTTAGACTGCAAACGGCTCCAGGGTTGACCCAACCTCATGAATTGGGTACCAGAACAACTCTGGGAAGGTTAAGGTGGCCAGCGTGATGCTGACCACATCACCCCTAGTGTGCCGATGGTCAAGAAAATACGGGCCTAACATCGAGTTCTCAAAAGGCGTGTAACGGGATCCTTCTTAAACATAAAACCACAGAGTTATTTCCAACTGTTATTCATGGATGTATTAGTGGTTTATTTTCTTAAAATATGATCCAATTCCAAGCGATCATCACCAAGAAAATTCAAATAAACGTATGTGTTAGATTTAGGCGAACATGGACCACATAAGGAAATATCAGGCGATATGTAATTCCTTTGGGTTTTCCTGAGTTTCCATGTTTCCCCGACAATTGAAGGTAGGTAAGTGTCAATAGAAAAGAGGACGTGATAAATCAATCAGAGAATTTTGCCGATCATATGCATCAAATGATAGCCAGATTGCATTTGGAGAAACATGCCTACAAGATGTGGACGTACACATATCCTGGCAGAAAGCATCAACAAAGCTGGAGGAAAAGACGATGATATTAAAATAATATGAAGGGCATGAGGAGCTTTCACTCCATTGGGAAATATATGGCAATCAAATGAAATCAAGTTTAGCACTATATTAAGAATCTTAAACTCAAATGCCATGGTATTTTATGTTTCTGAAACACGGAGAACAACAGAATTGACAACCATGAAGTTACAGACTTGTCATACATGGGTGTGTTCATGCAGAATAGAAGGATTCAAATGGCATGACTATGAAAAGATCTGTCCTCCTTCCACACAATCTGCCTAAGGAAAGTTCTCCGAATCTTTTGGCCAAACACCATCAGTAACCAAGAACTACTTATTCGGAGTAACCAGGAGGACATGCACACCATCATAGCTGGCAGACGCTGGAGTTGGGATGGCCACGTCCTCAGAAGGGACCCTGATACCATCACAAGAACAGCTATGCTGTGGACCCCCGAGGGAAAGCGAAGGAGAGGCTGACCAAAAACAACTTGGTGGAGAACTGTGGAGGCCGAGATGCAAAGAATGAACCAGAGTTGGGGCACTGTACGAAGGATGGCCACCGACCGAGCAAAGTGGAATCAATTTGTTGCTGCCCTACAAGACGCCACCAGGCGTGATGGCCACTGACTGCTTTGACGGTTATGGATCAAAGAAGATGAAAAGATCACTAAAATATGATGTGATTGAAGAAACTGAACAAACACCACTGCAACAAGAGATGATGAGAGGATGCTAGAGGATATTATTTACCGTACATTGAGGAAACCAACGTGATAGTTTTTTTAAATATGTCTACCTTTTTCTTCTTAGTCATTCCTTTCCTACCTTGGGGTATAGAGGTTTGCGAGGGAGAGCATCAGGTCTCTTGTTTCCTGTAATCAAATGTAAAGACAAATGGGTGATTGGCCCTGTTGTGCTTAAAAGGCTAGTTCATCTGAAATTTCCAGGATTAGAGAAATAGAGGGAAGCTGAAAAAAAACATAGAGGAGGAAACTGGATCTTATTTAGGAAGTTTAGAAAGTTCTACCTTGATAAAATCATTATGTTTTCAGGTTTCAGAGTCTTTGAAATCTGGCATAAGTGCAGCCTATACATAACTTTTTATCTCTGCATGGTGAACGGCTTCCTGCAATGCCATCAGCAGAGTGGTGGAAAATTCAAAGCAAATTATATTTTACTATATGTGAACTTCACATCAAAGAAAATATCACATTTTGTCTCATGCAGTTCATGAGTAGAGTGAAGTTTTGTAAGCTAGTTCATGAGTTTTCAGTGGGAACATGGAGAAAGTAGTTTTATTCCTTGGGATACCAGGTTTTAAATGCCTGGTCCAAAATTTCTCTAGCATTAAAATTCTTTCTATTTTTCCCCCTTCATGACCTAGAGATCCAAACATCCCTTGTGATCTGTCGGTAGATCAAGATCTACATTATACCTGCTCTGTGGAAACATACATAACTATTCCAAATGATCTCATCAATTCATTTTTTATATTCAGGTCATGAGCAGCTTGTGAATAATGAACCCCGCCACGTCATTCCTGAGGAACATTATGACTGCGGTGATGGTTTCTACAACCCGAAGACAAGAGTGGTTGTTGACTACAACTTTAAGTTCTTACGGAATGCTGGTAAAATCTGTCTGACCAGTGTTTTCATCTTGCAGTATTAAAAGAATATAATATGTACATAGCAACAATTACGATAACTTATTATAATTTATGCGACTGATTTATTTTCAGGTCTCTGAGGAAGCAGGGAAAGAATAGGGCTACTGCCCCCTTGGGCATATTGTAAGAAGCGACTAACATGAGGTAAATGAGGCTTGCAACCTCATCATGTCAAACAAACTGCTACAGAATCCGCTGCTGCAGAAGCACATGATTGCTTTCGTGCAGATTTCCTGCGGGGTGACCAGCTGCAGTGGTGGCCGCACATACTCCATAAAGAGCAAAAGTGGAAGATGATGATATGTATATCAGCATCATCATCATCATCTGCCATCTCTGCAATGAAGGTTGGCTGCAAAGGATCTCCAACGTTTTCTGTTTATTGTCTTGATGGTGCACTCTATCTCTGTCCTGTCCATTTCTTGATGTTGTCTTACCACTTATAGCGCTGTCTTCTACTTGCATGCCTGCCTTCAACTCTATCTTCAATTATGGTCTACTGCAAGGTGCAGACTGCAATAATTGGAGAGGAGTGGCTCTTCTCTCGGTTCCCGGCAAGATACTGGGCAGGATAGTTATACAGAGGGTCTCAAGGGCGGTGGACCACGGGCTGAGGAGGGGGCGGGCGGGATTTGGAAAGAACAGAAGATGTGTAGATCATATATTTACCCTCGGGAACATTATAGGGCAGTGCTCGGGGTGGCAAGGACAGTTGTGCATTGGTTTCGTTGATTTTGAAGGGGCTTTTGGCGGTTACATGGGGACAGTTTATGGAGGGTGCTGAGGGCTTGTGGAGTTCCGGGCTGCGTGGTGTCAATCGTAGAAAGCCTTTGTGCCAACTTTGCGTGTGGCATTGGGCAGAGTGGCCTGGCCTTTGGGGTGGGGGCAGGGGTGCGGCAGGGATGCCCCTTGTCGGCCACTCTATATTTGACAGTCATGGACTGGGTGGTGCGCCGGATGGCGGAGGGCAGTCCGGGAGGAGTGGGATGGGCTGCATTTTCTACATTGGAGGATCTGGGGTATGCGGATGGCATTGCGCTGCTGGCGCGTTCACATCGGCACATCCGGGGAGGGACGGATAGACTTAATGGGTAAAGCCAGCGGGTGGGCTTGGGCATCAACCTGGAGAAGACAGGGGTCGTGGCGCTCGGTGAGCGGCCCTGGGCCTGTGTCAGTGGGGGGTCAGCGGCTGGAGCAGACGGATGCCTTCGCATGCCTAGGATGCATGGTGGCGCTGGGCGGTGGAGCGGGCAGAGACAGCAGCAGCGGAATGGACGGGGCGAGGGCAGCCTTTTTTGGTCTGGACAACATCTGGGGGTCCTCTCGGTACAGCACAGGCACAGAATTGGGATTATATCAGAGCTGTGTGCTTTCTGTGCTTCTCTATGGCGCGGAGAGCTGGAGAGTTGCAGAGGGGGAGATGTCGAGATTGTCCTCTTTTCACACAACATGCCTAGGAAAAATTCTCCGAGTCTTTTGGCTGAGTGTCATCGCCAGCCAAGGTCTGCTTGCTCGGAGCGGGCAAGAGGACATACACACCATCATGGCTGGCAGGCGCTGGGGCTGGGTTGGCTGTGTCCTCAGGGGGGACCCCGATGCCATCACAAGGGCAGCTGTGCTATGGACCCTGGGGGGGTGGGGGGGCGAAGGAGAGGCCGACCGGAAGCAGCTTGGTGGAGGGCTGTGGAGGCTGGGATGCAGGGGGTGAACCGGGATTGGCACTGTGCGAGGGATGGCCGCCGACCGAGTGGGGTGGAATCAATTTGTTGTTGCCCTACAAGACGCCACCAGGCATAATGGCCACTGACTGCTTTGACGGTTGGCGGCTAAGGATCAAAGAAGAAGAAGAAGCAAGGTGTTTAAGTCTTTTTGTATGGCCAAAATATTTGAGCTGCCTAATTTTGATCTCCTTCATTAATTATCTAGGTTGTCTAGGACCTCTGTATTTGTTTTCTGCTCTGTCCATGAGATGTGCCCCATTCTTCTATATATCCTTATCTTGAGGGCCTCAATTCTTTCTTCCAAAATGCTTGTTCATTGTCCATGTTTCTACACCATACAGTAATGAAGAATATATATAGTGGCTTGAAAATTGATGATTCTCAGTTTTAATTTATGGGTTAAGTGTTTAGATGCCAGTATTTGTCTCATGTTGTTGAACGTAGCTTTGGCCATTCCTATTGTCTACTTGATTTCTGTTTCAAATCTGCCATCTTCTGTTATAATATGACAAAGATATGAGAAATTCTTGACTTGATCCAGGATTTTCCCAGTTATGCTTATCTTTAATGTTGGCTTATCGTCTGTTTTGCTAATTATCAGTTTTCATTTTCTCAATACATCCCAAATACAAACACATCTAGACTATTGTTCCACAATTTGGGATGGCTGCACCATGTCCAACACTAAAAGACTATTCGTTACAAAAACGTGCAGTGCACCTAATTTCAGACAAAAACCTCACACAGTGTGTAGACCCATATACATATCTTAACATATTACCAATAAGAAAGTGCCTTCTCTTCAACAACGCCAAATTTATTCACAAAATCTTATCACAGAATGCTCCAACGTATCTGTGGCCTATTTTCAAATACAGCGGAAGACGCAGTCAACGCTTAAATAAATTACATGTGCCCAAGCCTAGGCTCGACTTATTCAAGAAAAGTTTAGCTTTTTCTGCTGCTCATCTGTAGAATAATCTTTCACACGACTTAAAAAACACACTTAGTCCATATTCATTCAATCACAGACTTTTTAAATACATCATGAGTGCAGATTATATGCCACCCTAATTTAGTTATGTTCTTAAATAATTACATAACATATGTAGGTTTTAAAGATAATTTTGTCCTGTTTAGTATTAATTATGATAAGGTACTGTAAATCAGTGTAACTGTTATTGTACTGTTACAATGTTGGGATTTTATTTTATTGTTATTTTATTATTTAAGTAATATTTAAGATACATGTGAGAATAAATGAATTCAGTATGGAAGACAGAGAAAGGAAGGGCAGAATGTTAGACGGGCCTGTGTGCCCAATTCTAAACCCTTTGAAAATAAAGTTTGTTCATTCGTTCTCTAACCCTGGGGGTTCCAGAACAAGGACTGCCTAGTAATGCTATCAACAGGTTTCCTCAATGTGTGTTCTATCCATCTCCAGTATCTTCTTCTCATTTTGTGTTCTACTTGTCATATAATTTCAATCTTTCTGTACTACGCAATCACGCATTTATGAAAGTCTGTAACTTTTTGGTTGTTTTTTTTTCCTATGCTCTTGAAGAACATAAAAAATGAGAAAGAGAAACAAGCAATTAGATTTAGTTATTATCAGTAATTACAGCAAACTGTAGTGTATTATGAAGCATTTAAAATTATATTATATATAGATGTGAATACAGCAGCAGTTGAGTTACAGAAGGTAAAGGCAGCAAGGAGGGAAACAGGTCACCCCACCTCATAGCGCTGAGACCTAGTACATGTGAACATTTTAACGCATCCCTCCCTTGCCGCAGTACCTGCCATGAAACTACTACTTCTTTGTTATTTTAATTGTTCCCCCCGGGACATTGCCCCACATAGTTCCCCCCCCCGGGACATTGCCCCACAGGTCTCTGGGGAGACACAGAAAGAATATGACTACTGCTAACTCGGACATGTCACGAGAGGCAACTAATATGAGGTTGTGTGTATGGGGATGGCAACCTCATCATGTAAAACATGCTGCAACAGAAACCACCACTACAAGAGCACATAAATGCTTGGTGTAGACTTTGTGCAAGGGCATCAGCAGCAGTGGTGGCTTCATGCTCCACAAGAAGCGAATGGGGAAAATGAATGAACCTCAGACATCTGTTACACGACCCAGGTCATAATAATTATTCTCTTTTCAGATGATGATGAGCATAACTGGATCATTAAGTCCTGCCTTAAGGGATGGGATGAGTACATTGGTTTCACACCCAAGGTCGAGGCATAGGCTCGCTGTCTGAAGCTGTGTACCATCCAAATATGGGAACAGGTTAAAACATTACTTCTACAATGTTCTACAACTCTTGAGGTCACAGGACACACTAATGTATGCATATACAATAAAATTAAATATTTTGTGTTTGGCTTCACAGATAATTTATTAATCTTAAGATACATTTCTTACAAGTCAGAGTGTAAATGAGGTAATTTTCAGTATTTTGTTTACTTCATTGCTTCTACAATGTTATACAACTCTTATGATCACAGGACACACTAATGTATGCATATATAATAAAATTAAATATTTTGTGTTTGGCTTCACAGATAATTAATTAATCTTAAGATACATTTCTTACAACTGAGAGTGTAAATGAGGTAATTTTCAGTATTTTGCTTACTTCATTGCTTCTACATTTTAAGAAGTAGTTTTACTTACACTGGGTATCTCGCAAATGTGCAGTTTTTGTTCCTTTTATTTAGTCTAATTCTTGGCCTCCGATTTTTGCTGATCACATTAAACTGCATATTTTAATAAATACATTGATACTATGTTGAATAGTTATTGTGTCAGCTCTGCTTTCACACAGTTTGTTCTCATAAATATCCTCCAGGTCAATGAAACAGGACAAATAGAGTTATATCAAGTACACAGATTTCCATCGATGATCCACAATCAACCTTCTTATTTAAAAAAAACAAACATATATATATAGAAAAGAAACATGTTTTGGCATAAGTTTAATTTTTTTACCTGCCTGATTGTAATATTGTTCTCCGAAATTGTTTATAGGTTAACATAAAAGTGTCACTTGATGTGTCTGTACCAAAAAATGACACCCTTGTAATTCATTAAGTGAGTTATCTCTTCAATGTGTAAGGATAGTTTAGACATTTTATGATGTTGTTGTAAGCCTTCTGTGAGCACATGCCAGTGTTTTTTGCAATGACAGTCTAATCTTTTCATGCGCAAAGTCCAAACATTTTGTAATATGTTAAATAAATGTTGAAGATTATTCAGTAATTGTTAGAAGACATTTCAATCCTTTTGTGAAGATGCACCAGTCTTTTCTTTTTTTTTTTTTTGCACTGATAGTCTTATCATTCTATGATAATGACATTTAAATTTTTTTAAGATAGGCCAGCAATTTTTAAGAGGATATTTCAACTGTTTTGTGGCAACAGTTTCCACTTTCTTCCATTACAGAAACAGTTTCTTCACATTTCCCATTTTAGAGTGAATAACCAACCTTTGAACTATTTAAAGGGTAACAGTTTCTTCACATTTCCCATTTTAGAGTGAATAACCAATCTTTGAACTATTTAAAGATTAAACTAAACAGCCTATCTTATCTGTAAAACTTTGCTACTGTATAAACTGACTTACCAAAGTGTTTGGCAATTCAAAGTAAGCTTTCTGCTTATGTTACTATATATTACTATTATCCTAATAATTGGATGAACAGATTGGTCTTCATCACCTGTGATGGACGAACAAAAAAAAAAAAAAGAACACTATGCATTACTACATAAGTTTGCCAGTTTGTTTATGTAGCAAATATAAAGTACTGAAATAGCCTTATATTTTCTACTTTGTAAACTTATGTATCTGTGATTTTGTAAATATATTTATTTTGCATACATCAAACAAGGTCTCTAAAGGTTTTCAATAATTTTCTGAGAAAATTACAAGTTAATTGTCATTTTGTTTTTGTTGTTATTTATGCAGCTGCTGTTGTTTATTGCATTGCAGCTTTTATTTAACTAATTGTTTTAATAAAGTTTGTGTGTTGTGAGAATTGTTGTGACCTTGGTAATAATTTTCAGTTTGTATCATTATCACGAGTGGCATAAATTCATGTTATATTGTGTAATGTTTTAAAAAAAAAAAAATTATATTGTATACTTTAATTACTTTGAATATCAAAGAATATCTGTTAATGCTCATTTTCATGCATGGAGGCATATCTGGAGTCATCTTTATATGATCACCAGCTATGCACAGTGCTACAGTATATATATTTGGAAGTGAACCTCTGTCTGTGACGCTAATTACACCCTCATTGACTCTTGAAATCATCCACACACTTCCAGGGATTCCCCCTGTGGTGAAACTTGTTGAGAACCCAGCATTGCATACTACACTTGGAGAAGTCACTTGAGCCCCAGACATAATTCTTTGGTTTTGACCTGGTTGACTCTTACTATGGACCCAGTGATAGGTAGGGGGAGTTGAGAAGTGGCTCTGTGCAGTACATTACCATTCCTTGAGAAGAGCCAGAGCACAGTATTTTAGCTCTGTATAGTTGGAGAGCCTCCTTTGATGGCGGGGAATGCACAGTATGCCATGCGCTTCTTACTCCTCACTTGGGATCAGATGTGATGATCCTTTAAATGCTAGCCAAGCCGGAGAAACTGGAGCTCATGACTTCAACTCAGCACATTTCGGAATGGCAGAAAAACCACAGGAAAAGCCTAGATCTACAGTGTAGATAATACCAAGGAGTCTTCAACTTGGCACTGGCTGCAAAAGAGCGAGAAGCTCAGCAGCCCTAGTTAAACAACAACAATAATGCTCATTTTCAAGCGACCAATATAATCATATATACCCGTGGTTTGAACCCACAGAATGATGCATATTACCAGCTTAGCAGAAGAGAATATGTGGTAATGGGCCTCAACAGATTGTGATATCACACATTTAAAAAGCTACAGATGAGTATACAAATAACATCAGATTGACCACTGCTTTCTTTGAAAATATTCAAGTAGACGTCTGAGAGTGTACGAAGAAGAAGAACCCACAGAGAAAGGTTGGGAAACTAAAGAGAACCTGGAAATGAACAGTAGAGGAGGAAACCAAAAGAACAAGCATGGGTAGGGCTAAAAAAAGGTGGCCAGTATCAATAGCAAGCAACAGTTGCAGCTCTGTGCTGCACAGGGAGTTGGAAAAAAATGGTATTGGAGCCATTTTCTGAGTGAGTGATATGCTAGAAACATGGGATTTTTCCAGATTACCTGCCTTCATCAGCCAGTCACAATCAGCAAACGAAGATGAGAAATATAGAAAGACTAGGAGAAAATTACAACAACAAAAAACACAGTTAACATGCTGAAAACTATTAATGAGTAAGCAAATCAAAACAGATTTAAATGTCAAGTCAGTCCTATTGTATAGCTCTCAAACATGGAGAACAACAACCAAAAAGCTACAGTTTTATAAATGGATGCTTGTGTAGAATAGAAGGATTGAAGTGGTATGACAAGATCACTAATGTGGAAGTGATGACAAGAACCAGACAAGTGCCAGTGGAACAAGAGATGACAAGAACCAGACAAGTGCCAGTGGAACAAGAGATGACAAGAACCAGACAAGTGCCAGTGGAACAAAAGATCAGAAGAAGACACTGGAGATGGATAGGACACACATTTGAGAAAACCTGTTGACAGCATTACCAGCCAGCCCTGTTCTGGAATCCCCATGATAAGAGAGTTACAGGAAAACCAGAGACCTCATGGAGAAGACATGGAAAGATTTGAGCTGATGAAAGAGACAGGAAGACTCGGCCAAAGTTTGTTGATGGCACGTGACAGGAAGACTCGGCCAAAGTTTGTTGATGGCACGTGACAGGAAGACTCGGCCAAAGTTTGTTGATGGCACGTGACAGGAAGACTCGGCCAAAGTTTGTTGATGGCACGTGACAGGAAGACTCGGCCAAAGTTTGTTGATGGCACGTGACAGGAAGACTCGGCCAAAGTTTGTTGATGGCACATGACAGGAAGACTCGGCCAAAGTTTGTTGATGGCACATGACAGGAAGACTCAGCCAAAGTTTGTTGAAGGCATAAGCTCCTTGGGGAGTTGAAAGGTGAAGAAGAAGAAATCAAAATACTCAGGTGTGCATAATAGAAAGTCTGTATAAAAATTACAAAAGAACATGGCAAAAAACATAATAAATAAACTTTAAGATTTAAACCTTTCACACACACACAAAACTTCTCTTTCAGATGGTGTATGCATTCTTTTTTGGCACTGGTGCTTAGAAAATCATGGCTAGCCTTGGACTTTCGTGCACAGCTTTTCAACTCTCGGTACTTTCCTCAGACCTCATTACCGCACTTGATGAAGTTTCCAGGTCTCATTGTATAGCTATCAATGATCGTTCTGAACTGATCACTTTGGATATAGCATGGAGGATTGTGCTGATCAGCTTTTAGCAGTTCAATCCTCCTGCCACTTGGCTTTCCAAATATGGCAGGGGCTTAAGCCAGGATATACTTGAAGCAGTGGTCATTGCCTCCCGTGAGTACATCTTGCATTCTCAGCTTTCACTTAAAGCATTGGGTTTCACCCCATCACTTTTTTATGCATGGAGGCATATCTGGAGTCATCCTTATATGATCACCAGCTATGCACAATGCTGTAGTATGTAGATTTAGATATAAACCTCTGTCTGTGAGGCTAAAAACACCCTCATTGACTCTTGAAATCATCAACACACTTCCAGGGATTCCCCCTGTAGTGAAACATGTTGAGAACCCAGCACTGCACACTACTAAGCTTGGAGGAGTCACTTGGGCCTCCAGATATAACTGAGAAGTGGCTCTGTGCAGGACGTGATAATTCCTTGGGAGAGCTCAGAACCAGAGCAAAGTATTTTAGCTCTGCATATTTGGAGAACCTCCTTGGATGGTGGGGAATGCACCGTGTGTCGCATGATTCTTCCTCCTAGCTTGGGACCAGATGTAATGGTCTTTTAAATGCAAGCCAAGCTGGGGAAATTGGAGCTCATGACTTCAATATGCTTCAGAATGGCATAAAATGTTAATGTTAATCAGAATTGACGTCATTGCACTCCGGGCAAACCCATAAGTGCTCAGTCTCCCTCAGCAAATGTCGAAGGGTATGAATGCTAATCATCATCATCAGCTGCCATCTCCACAACGAAGGTTGGCTGTAATGGATCTCCAACGTCTTCTGTCTCTTGTCTTGGTGGTGCACTCTGATAGACTTTTTCCTGTCCATCTCTTGATGTTATCTTCCCACTTATAGCGCTGTCTTCCCCTTGCACGTTTGCCTTCACCTCTCCCTTCTATTATGGTCTTCTGCAGGGTGTTATGCCTTTTTATGTGGCCAAAGTATTTTAGCTGCCGAACTTTGATCTCCCTCATTAGTTCTCTTTTCATACCTAGATTTTCTAGGACCTCCTTATTTGTTTTCTTCTCTTTCCATGAGATACGCCCCATTCTTCTATATATCCACATTTCAAGAGCCTCAATTATTTCTTCCAAATGCTTATTCATCGTCCATGTTTCTGCACCATACAGAAATGCAGAATATATATAACACTTTATGATTCTGTTTTAATTTGTGAGATAACTGTTTAGATGTCAGTATATGTTTCATGTTGTTGAATGTAGCTTTGGCCATTCCTATTCTCTTCTTGATTTCTGTTTCACATCTGCCATCTTCTGTTATTATATGACCAAGATATACGTTGCTCTTGACTTGTTCCAGGATTTTCCCATTTACGCTTATCTTTAATGTGGGTTTATCATCTGTTTTGCTAATTATCATAGTTTTTGTTTTCTCAATATTAATGTCGAGTCCATATTCATGACTTATACTGTTCACTTGCTTCACTAGTTCTTGTAACTCCTGTTCGCTTTCAGCTAACAACAAGGTATCATCTGCATATCTAAGGTTGTTTATTGACCTTCCACTGATGTTCAGTCCTGGTATTTCCTGTATCTGTTTGAAAATTTTTTCGGTGTATAGATTAAATAGGCAGGGGGACAGCACACAACCTTGTCTGACACCTCTTTTTATGTCTATGTATGGTGAATAATTCCTTCCCGATCTTACAGTGGCAGTTTGCTCCCAATAAAGGTTACTGAGTATTCTTATATCTTTTCCATCAATACCTGTCTTCAAGGCATTAAATTATTTTCTCATGATGGACTCTGTCAAAAGCCTTCTTATAGTCAATGAAGCACATGTACATACTTTTTTGGACCTCTGTATATTTTTCTGCTAATATTCTTAGGCAAAATATTGCCTCTCTTGTTCCACTGTTCCATCTAAAACCAAACTGTTCTTCTTGGATTTCGCTGTCTACCTTACTTTTTATTCTTTCCTGAATGATTTTGAGCACTATCTTAATTGCATGACTCATCAGGCTGATTGTTCTGAAGTCTGAACATTCTGTTGCATTAGGTTTTATAAGGCAATGTTATAAAAACTGATGTCTTCATGTCGTGTGTTATATATCCCTGTATTGTATATATCATTACATAGATCTGTGATTGTATCTATACCAAAGCTCTCCAGGGCTTCTATCATTTCAATTTTTATGTTATCCGTGCCTGCTGATTTTCCTTTTTGTATCATATGTATGGCATTCTCTACTTCTGGTCTGAGAATGTTTGGGCCTTCATTAGAATCTGGTGATGGTTTTTTACCTCTGTTGTCCTCGAATAGTTCTTTTACGTATTCTGCCCATCTGTTTGATATGTCTTTCTCATCAAGTAATATTACACCATTTTTGTTCTTGATACAGCTTCCACCTTGTGCAAACCACGACCTATTTGATAATTTCTTTATTTCCTCATGCATATCTCTTGTCATGTGCTTTGCCTCCAAGTCTTCTATTTCCTTGCATTTTGTTTCTATCCACCGTTCTTTTGCTTGTCTCCACATAGTACGTATGTCATTGTCTATTGTTTTATATTCTGGAGTGTATTTTGCTTTCTTTCTTTCTGCTATTTTACTCAAGATGTCATCTGTCATCCAAATTTGATTTTTCTTAGGTTCCTTTTTAGGTATTTATTTTTGATGTCGATTAGATATTTTTGTTTTATATCTGGTTGTTTCAGTGCTGATATTTCTATCTGGGGTTCCTCCTGTCTTCTGTTTCCTGTTCTTTTCAGCTTTATATGCTAATAGAATGGCATAAAAGCCACAGGAAAAGCCTAGGTCTACAGTGTAGATAATACCAAGGAGTCTTCAACTTAGTGTTGGACACACAAGAGCGAAAAGCACAGCATCCCTACTTAAACAACAACAACCCTATCACTTTCTGCCATTGTTCACATAGGATAATACTAAAATACATTCTCCAAAACTGCCCAGCCCATGATAATCTACGATGCCAGACCTGGCCAGCGGGTGCTGAGCTCAGGAGAAGCCATGGAAAAGACTTAAATTTGTCCTGGTGACATGTCTGCAGATTTAGCATGACTAACAAACTGAACACAGAATACTTAAAAAACTTCATTTGGTATGCCATGGCACAGTCATAAATTTCTTATTGTCAGTTTTTATTGAATTAAAGTGTTAAACTGATTAGTTATAAAACTTTGTTTGGTATTCCTTGGCATCTTCATACAGTTCTCTGTAACAATCAACTTCTAGTCAATTAGATTGTCAAAATGAGATTTTACTGTACAATTATGTGTGTTAAAGAAATAAAAGTGTCGGAATATTACAGGGTTTGTGTGTACAGCTTTCTGACTTTGGATCAGACTAGCCAAGGATCATCATCACCAATATAATTTTACTTATGCCATTCTTATGAAGCATGGAGCTTGTTGGTGGTCTCCCCTTACAGAAAGGTTGTACCAAATATTCACATGCTCTTGATATGGTGGTTTCTGTGGCATTTTGTTTTACATAAAGAGATTGCCAGTGTCATGAAATGACCGTACTTTTCATTTTATCGTGTTCTGTCGTTTTCTCCATATTGTGCCTTCCTTTTATTTCTTATTAACCCGTAATTTCTCTCATACTGAACGCATGACTCAGGTTTCATGTTGTTATTTTGCCCGATTAAGATTGCATTAAAACCCAGCTGGGAGCAGACAGATAAATATGCTTTACCTATATATAAACAAACCCAGGCACAGATTTCTCTCACATGACAAGCTGGGTGCCCATACTTCTCATACTGACAGCCCGGAGATAAACTGCAAAAGTACCTTGGGTGTAGCAGCATATTAGGTCACATTACTGCGGATGGACTCATGCTTGTTAGCATTTATAATAACAATTAAACTGAAAGGTTTGTTATGAATTACAGACATGAGTCATCTAAAAAAATTGTAGCATCAATACCTTATATGGGAGGTTTGAAATTGTTGGTTGTCATGAGAAGGAAGGGGGGAGAAGATTTATACTAAAGTCAAACGTTTAAATCTGCTTGGTCTAGCCAAAATATATTGAACTAGATGTTTGATTGGTGACTTTCACTGCGTAGAAAGCTGGGACAGCATGAGAGAAAAGTCCCATATATTGTAGCACACATTTAGACTCCGGCACTGTGTTCCACTGAGTCAAGAAGACACCTTCAGATCAGCCAGGGCCATAGCAAAAGACACTCTTCTCAAAAATTCAAAAACCCACCTGCATTTTAATTTTCTGTGAGGAAAAAAAATCCCTATTTCAATTTCTAAATTCATTTATTTATTTGTGTTAAACACTAAATTATTATTAAATTTGTTATATGGTTACAAATTAATAGTTGATTTAATGATTACAGAGAGAAGTGCACATGTATGAATCAGTGGTCTCGAATATAAATACAACAGAGCTACTTAAGTAATATTTTACTGAATAATTAGTTTGGGGGCTCAGAAGTGAGTTAATATAGGCCTAGCTGTTGGACCATCACTACAGAGAAGGGGAAGCAATCCCATGCACAACCTCATATTAATTACCATATATAACATGCCTGCAGACAACACCAACAAAATGGAGTCAAGGAATAATTGTCAAATTGTCCAACAAGGGTGACCTTGCAGACTGCAACAACTGGAGAGGAATTACTCTCCTCTCAGTTCCCAGTAAAATACTAGGCAGGATAATCATCCAAAGAATTTCAAAAGCAGTTGACCATAAACTGAGGAAAGAACAAGCGGGTTTTAGAAAGAACAGAAGATGTGCAGATCATATGTTCACCCTCAGGAACATCATAGAGCAGTGCTCAGAATGGCAGAGACAGCTGTACATTAACTTTGTTGATTTTGAAAAGGCTTTTGACAGCATACACAGGGAAAGCCTATGGAAAATACTGAGGGCTTATGGAATTCCCAACTGCATTGTTTCCATTATAAAAAGCCTCTATTCTAACTTCACATGCAGTGTTGGATTGAGTAATCTAACTTTCAAAGTGAAAACAGGAGTACGACAGGGATGCCGCTTATCAACATTTTTTTTGACAGCCATAGATTGGGTGATGCGTCAGACAACAGAGGGCAGTCCAAGAGGAATTAGATGGACAACGTTTTCTACACTGGAAGATCTGGAATATGCAGATGACATTGCACTACTCGCACATTCACATCAACACATCCAAGAAAAAACCGATAGACTGAATAAGTATAGCCAGCAGGTTGGTCTGAACATCAATCTGAAGAAGACAGAGGTCATGACACTCAATGTAGACAATCCTGAGCCAATAACAATGAGGAACCAGAAGCTAGAACAGACAGAAACATTTACTTACCTAGGATGCATAGTAACACCAGACGGCGGAACAAGCAAGGACATTAACAACAGAATGAATAAAGCGAGAACAGCCTTTGCTGGTCTCAGCAACATTTGGAAGTCTTCCCAGTACAGCACAAACACCAAATTAAGACTGTATGAGAGCTGTGTACTTTCTGTGCTTCTCTATGGTGCGGAGTGCTGGAGAGTAACAGAGAAGGGAATGTCGAAACTGTCCTCCTTCACACAATCTGCCTATGGAAAATTCTCAGAATCCTTAGACTGAATACCATTAGCAACCAAGAACTACTGTACTTATTTGGAGTAACCAGGAGGACATGCACACCATCATAGCTGGCAGACGCTGGAGTTGGGTTGGCCACATCCTCAGAAGGGACCCTGATACCATTACAAGAACAGCTATGCTATGGACTCCCAAAGGAAAGCAAAAGAGAGGCCAACCAAAAACAACCTGGTGGAGGACTGTGGAAGCCGAGCTACAAAGAATGGACCAGAGTTGGGGCACTGTATGAAGGATGGCCGCCGACCGAACAAAGTGGAATCAATTTGTTGCTGCCCTACAAGTCGCCACCAGGCGTGATGGCCACTGACTGCTTTGACAGTCGGCGGCTAAGGATCAAAAGAGAAGAAGATAACATGCCTGAGGGAACAGTAGTGCTATTCTTTCTTTATCTCTTCAAAGACCCGTATTCTTTCGTTGTCATAGAGACAACCGAATACAAATTTTGACTTTTTGTGCGAATCTGAGATTAAACCAAGTTACCTTTATGTTGTTTGGGCTGCTGAAAATGAAAATGGCCATTAAAACACCATATTAGTTCTAGTTTTTTAAATATCTATAAAACAAGTTTTACACATTTGCATATATATACCATATGATAATAATGCTCATAGCGGAAATGATTCACAGCGACGCCTTTTTGCCTGTCGCTTGTAATGAGTTTCTGGAGCATCTCTCACAAGGGTCCAACAATAGTCTGCTAGCATTCCATTTCCCTTGGTACCTTTTTTCGAGGGTAGTAATGTCCTGATGAAATCATTCCCCATGCTCGTCACTGACAGCACCACAGTTAGCAGGGAAGAAATCCAGATGATAGTGTAAAAAGTGTAATTTCAAAGACATGTTGCACCCAGTCGCTCGTAGCACTGCAAGAGGGTTTCTACAAGCTCCTGGTAATTGTCAGCCTTATTGTTTTGTAGAAAGTTTGTGGCCACTTGCTGGAAAGCATTCCAAGCTAACTTTTCATCACCTGTGAGGATATCATCAAAACTCTGATCTCGAAAGAGCTGACATATCTGTAGACCGACAAATACACCTTCCTTGATTTTGGCCTCACTAAGTCTTGGAAATTTATCACGAAGGTATAAAAATCCTGCCCCATTTCGATCCATGGCCTTTACAAAATTCTTCATTAGTCCAAGTTTGATGTGGAGAGGAGGGAGCAAGATCTTGTGGGATTCTACAAGTGGTTCGTTAAGTACATTCTTTTTCCCCGGTTCAAGTGATTGTCGTTGGGGCAAATCCTTTTTCTTGTAGTGGGAAGTCCTGGCACGGCTGTCCCACAGACAGAGGAAACAGCAAAACTTTGTGTAACCCTGCTGTAGCCCCATCAAGATGGCAATGACCTTCAGGTCACCAGAAATCTGCCACTTATACTTGTCATAGTTGATGGTGTGTAACAGTTGTTTCATTTTGTTGTATGTTTCTTTCATGTGGACTGCATACCCGAGTGGAACAGATGGTAAAATGTTACCATTATGGAGCAGCACAGCTTTTAAGCTCAACTTGGACGAATCAATGAACAGCCTCCAATTGTCGTCTTTGTATTTGATGTGTAGTGCTGCCATCTGACCCACTATATCAACGCAAGCAATGAGGTTATCTGTCATTTTGAAATATGGAAGCAGATCTTTTTGCCGAGCATGAAACACAGAAACATGCACATTCTCTTCTAGAAGATTCCATTGCTGCAGTCTGGACCCCAACAGCTCTGCTTTATTTTTTGGCAATGCCAGATCTCTCACTAGATCATTCAATTCACTCTGGGTAATTTTATGTGGCTGTGCAGACTCTTCAATAGGCAAGAAATCAGGATCTCTTGATATAGATGCTTTTACAGGTGACGGATGTCCACTGGCCTTATTATCTTCTTCAGCATCCAGAGTATAAGATTCTGGTGGGTCCGGAACAGGAAATCCTTCCCTGTGAGGCACTGGCCACATAGCAAAGGGAATATTTGGATAAGTCACAGGCCGCTTTTTCTTCTTAGAAATACCATGTCCAATTAGAGGAGTCATGCAAAAGCAACAATCATTAAGATGGTTTGTCGGTTCCCTCCACACCATTGGAACTGCAAAACGCATTGATCGGCCTTTTCGGTTCAACCAGCAGCGCAGATTCGTTGCACAGGCTTGACAACATATGTGTGGGGCCCAATACCGGTCCTGGTCACTGTGGTAAAGTGGGATGTTATAAATATTTATAGGGGACTTAGTGTACTGACTGAGATCAGCTGTGAAGGTATCTGTATCTAATAGGTGTAGTGTTTTACAGATAACCTTACTTGCTACCACATTATAACTCAGTCAGAATTATTTTGGAATATTGTGATGACTACGTTAAATGTCTAGGGTATGTATATGATGAAGTGTAAGTCACAACAACAACAGACAGATATACAATTTAATTTATTCCACCACACTTGACAACACTGTGACACTCACACACATTTAACACTCTATAAGACTATCTTAAATGAGGCACTGGTAAATTTTCAAATATAATAATAATAATAATAAATTCTTTAAGCACCAAACACGGCGCATAAGGCAGAAACCAGTGCTCTCCAGGTTGTTCGTTGTGACGCCACTCCTCTTAGCTCTTGCACATTATTTAGGCCCAACGTTCTTCCTTCTCTTATTATTGTTCTTCTGGGTGTTTCTTTTGGTCTTCCTCTTTTCCTCTTACCCTCAGGAACCCAAGTGAGCGCCTGTAGTGGTATTCTGTTGTTTTGCATTCGTAGGATATGACCGATATAAGACCATCGTCTTTTCCTTATATAGTCGGAGACATATTTCTGCCTAGAGTCTTCTCTTATTTGTCGATTAGTCTTGAATTCTTTCCAACTGATGTTCATGAGTTTTCTAAGACATTTGTTCTCGAATGTATTCAGCTTGTTCTCCAATGATTTTGTTATTTTCCAACTCTCACAGCCGTATGTTAACACTGAGATAACATTTGAATTAAACAGACGAAGCTTGGTATGTATATTCAATGATCGTAATTTCCAAATGTTAGATAATCTATTGAAGGCGCTAGCTGCCAAAGCAATTCTAGTATGGATTTCTTGTTTTATGGTATACATTACTTGTTGTGTCACCATCCTGAGTCATTTTACTGCCTAAATAATTGAAACTTTCAACTTTCTGTAGTTTTTCCCCGTTCAAGATGATATCAAAGGTCTCGTTAGAAAAGTTCATAGCTTTAGTTTTAGAGGCATTTATTTGGAGACCTATTTTAATCGAGAGATTAATTACTTTCACTACTATTTGTGTCCTGATTCAAATACAAAGTGAACCAGGAATCACAATCAATTGTAATTACAATTTATATATACAGAATTTATCAATATGAACCTTGTAGTGACATATTTTATTAATATTTTCCTAAGTGTGTCAGTTGTGTAGTAGTAATATGAGGTAATACTGGTTTTGTTTTTTCAAGCTATGTTGTTATTTGTCATCATGACTTCAAGTGTTTGTTTATCTTGGAAATAGTATGGGGAAAAGTTCACAGTTCCTATCAGTTTAAACACTGTATTTTCCCTCTGTTTTATTATAAAGTCAGATTTTGAGGGGGGGGGGGCATATTGTTGAGCTCCTCTGGCCACAGACGCTTATCTTTCGTGATGGCGGCAGGAAAGACTCCTCTGCTCGATAGCCTCCCTGTGTTCTGGAGACACCTCACTGGTCACTATCTGGACCCAGGAGTATGCTGTCAGCCTCTAGGTTCAGCAAAGCTCAGACCAGGTGCTGCTCAATAACTTTAGGACCACGGTCCCTGAAACAAGAAGGTTGTACCTCCTATTTCAGAACTAATTTATAATAAATTTCCAGACTGAACACAATACATAACAAACACTGAGTTCAGAGCGGTAGGCCAACTGCTATCTTCATCTGAAACAATTTTCACCAGTATACTCCTCCCTAATGGTTAATACGCCTCTGCAATTCCAGCATTATTTTTTTCTAGTTAATAAGATAGGTGTCAGTGTACTGTTTGGCAATTCCATGTAGTTTTACTTTCCTCCGACACCTTCTGTTCAGGTTGGAGCACTACATAGGCTTTACCTCATGTTCGCTACTGAACCACACATATATACAGACATAAATTATCAATTTACATTCAATTTTCATTAAAAAGATATCAAATATTTCAAGCTTACCACAATTCATGGAATAATACACAGTTACGTTGACTGGCACTGAATATAGCACAATTTCGATCTGCCGATGTCCCAGGCTTTTATTTAGAAAAATATGCACTGGCGCTCAACGCACTGGTTCTTTAGTAAGTTTATTTGCAAATGTGGTGCTGACCTGACGCCTCTGATTGACTATATTGGCGGGTCTAACCAATCGTGCCATGTTTACACAGCTTTTCAAAAAAAAAGTACCCTACTACTGTTTCCCCTAGCAACAAAGAAGTAGTATTTATAGTCCGACTAATCGTGTTTAGTCTTACATTTACTTTCCGCCAATCAAATAGGAGGTAACATGTCAGCCTATTTCCCGTACAATGGTGGTGTGAAAATCTGCCACTGAGCGATTCTGATTTTGGTGTTGTCTGACATCCCTCACTATTTCTTTTGGCTATAATTTGTTAATTCCTAGACTATTTGCGTAACGTTTAACATATTCTTTGTCAGCAAGTCCCAAGGAACCCAAATATATAAATTTAATGGGGCTAAGGGGCTGCGTTCAAATTATGCATTTTCTTCTACCTCCTATTCACTTCGAATACGATGTGGTGTCTGGGTACTGTAATGTTTTCAAACGTAAACCAGTATAATGTCATGTTTCCTAATAAGCGTTTTGTAAGTTTTTAAAACCTAACTCGTATGGGTAGTGTTTTTTGTCACTGTCGATTTGAAAAAAAAAACTAGTGCTTGTGGCCTTACACGCGTGTTAGGGGTGGCATTAATTGTGTATCGCGAGACTGTGGTAGTATTGCCTGCGTTCCGGCTTTCAGCCCCTCCCTTTCTTTCTATCCTTAGTCCATCTGTCTTTCGTTTATGGTAACTTAGTGTATAAAATGACATGAATGGAATATTAAATATAGGTCAGCTTGCGTATCTCAAGGTTTTTCTTAGAAAGGCAGTACACGTTTTATCGTAGAAAGCGGGTATTGAAGCAGTAGGCTTTTACTATCAACGTGAAACGTTACAATTTGCAGACGAAGGAGAAAACAAGGGGGATTTCGAGTACAGTCATTGTGACAGCACTGTTCTTTACCATTCTTCTTTCCTTTTATTGAAGTTATTTGTTAGGCTTTACATTTACTTTTTAATTTATATATGTGGATTAGAATTTCTCACGACAGTCATCGATCTCACAACCAAAATAAAGGCTGTAAGCTTTCTTTATCATCGGTGTAATGGGTCGCCTTTGTGATAGCAAAGTTATTTGTCTGCAAATATAGCAAAAATAATCCACACTGTTCACGAGGCATCTTGAAAGACACGTCTGCGCTCACAGAATCCACAACACAAATGATGACAAGGAGGAAATGTGGTTGCAATGACTGCTACAAATTGCATCATCCAATTGGCGCCTAAGGCTATCCGTCTCGTGGGGAATCACGCACCAGGGCTATAGAAAAGAGAAGGACTGGGTCACTCGCGTTGGGAAGGTAAAGCCACCAGCCTACTGAACCCCCCCCACCAATCTTGAAAACTAGAGTGCGATTTTTAAGTTCATAATCGTGATCAGCATGTTCAAATTAGTTACAAATAGCTACTTTTGTCTTGGATACATTTTGGCTGTTGTCCAGTGTTATGGGATGAACAAAATGTTAGTTTAAAAATGCTACAGAAAAGTCTGTTGTCTGCATATAACACTAGGTCAGGGGTTCTTAGCCAGTTGTTCACATCTCTCTAGTATCTGTAGTGTTTTGGCTTCAAGGTTTACCCCAGAGATGCACTATAATCACTGCCACAATATTATCTTTGTGTATTTTAGGAACTGAACTGTTTCCAATTTACAGTATTCACACGCTTCAGTCTTCTTCTTTGATCCTTAGCCGCCGACCATTAAAGCAGTCAGTGGCCATCACGCCTGATGGCATCTTGTAGGGCAACAACAAATTGATTCCACTTTGCTCGATCGGTGGCCATCCTTCGTACAGTACCCTAACTCTGGTTCATTCTTTGCATCTCAGCCTCCACAGTCCTCCGCCAAGTTGTTTTTGGTCGGCCTCTCTTTTGTTTTCCTTCAGGGGTCCATAGCATAGCTGTTCTTGTGATGGCATCAGGGTCTCTTCTGAGGCCATGGCCAACCCCGCTCCAGCGTCTGCCAGCTATGATGGTGTGCATGTCCTCTTGGTTGGTGATGGTATTCGGCCAAAAGATTCGGAAAATTTTTCTTAGGCATGTTGTGTGAAAAGAGGACAATTTTGACATTTCCTTCTCTGTAACTCTCCAGCATTCCGCACCATAGAGAAGCACACAGCTCTGATATAATCTTAATTTTGTGCTTGTGCTGTACTGAGAGGACTTCCAGATGTTGTTTGGACTAAAAAATAATCTGTTCGTGCTTTGTTCATTCTGTTGTTGGTGTCTTTGCTTGCTCCCCCGTATGGTGTTACTATGCATCCTAGGTATGTGAAGGTGTCTGTCTGTTCCAGTTGCTGATTCCTTACTGATATGGGCTCAGGGTTTCTCACATTGAGTGTCATGACCTCTGTCTTCTTTAGATTGATGTTCAAGCCCACCTGCTGGCTAAATTTATTGTCTATCCGTTTTTTCCTGGATGTGTTGATGTAAATGTGCTAGTAGTGCAATGTCATCTGCATATTCCAGATCTTCCAATGTAGAAAATGTAGTCCATCTTATTCCTCTTGGACTGCCCTCTGTTGTCTGGCGCATCACCCAGTCTATGACTGTTAAAAATAGAGTGGTTGATAAGGGGCATCCCTGCCGTACTCCTGTCTTCACCTCAAAGGTTAGGTTGCTCTGCCCAACGCTACACGTAAATTTGGCATTGAGGCTTTTTGCACCTTGTTTTCCGCTGATGATTTTAGTTATTTTGTAAACTGTGCTTTGTTCATTTCTCAGTGCTGCCTCTTCTGCCAGTCTTGCAAGATCGTCAAGGAAATTCCTTTTGTTGGCTCGGCTTTGGCGTTTAACTTTTCATTTCCTTTCTCATCGTTATGGTGTTTAATGTTTCTGGTGTTATCCAGTCTTGCTTCTTCCTTTCCTGGAATCCCAAGCATGATTTGCTGCTTTCCTTATATATTGTTGAAATGATGTTGAATTTCTGGTCTATATCATCAGTCAATGTCTTTTCCTGACTGTTGGCAAATTCATATCGCTTCTTTATATCAGCCGCAAAAGCTTTTCTGGTAAGGGGGTCCTTCAATTTGCTGATGTCAAACCTTTTCTGTGTAGTTACAGTTGGTCCAGCCGTTCTTAGTTTCACTTTCAGTTTTGCTACTACTAAATGGTGATCACTTCCCACTTCTTCTTACCTTCACATCTTGTAATGCATGTCTCCATCTACCATTAATCATAATGTGGTCTATCTGGTTTCTGTCCCGACCATTTGGTGATTCCCATGTTAATTTGTGAATTTCTTTGTGTGGGAAAAGTGTTCCTACAATGACCAGGTTGTTAATGCTACAGAAACTTATGAATTTATCCCCATTTTCGTTTGCTGTTCCGCTGCCGCATTTCCCCATTACTCTTTCATTATAAAAGGGGATTGACATAAGTCTTGGGCCTGACCATGAAGGACATGTCACAGAGCTGAAATTTTGTATAGTGTTTATTCCTTTTCAATATAGCCACCGTCTGAATTGACGCACTTCTGCCATCTCTGCTTGACCTTGAAAAGACCTTGGGAGTAGAACACCCTATTTTTCAAACTAAACCAGTCATCACATGCCAGCATAACCTCTTCATCGCTGTAAAAATAATTTCCTTTTTGCTGTTTTTTTTAAAGATTTGGGAATAGAAAAAAGTCTGATGGAGCCAAATCTAGAGAATATGGTGGGTGTGGAAGAATTTCAATATTAAAATCGTTGGCTGCTAGCTGCACAAGCCGTGCTTTGTGAGATCCTGGTCAATGATTTTCTTCACTCTTGTTGCATTTTCATCATTGCACTCTGAGGCTGGTCTACCAGATCTTGGCAGATCAACAACATTTGAGCGGCCGCACTTAAACTGTTGACACCAGTTTTTTACCGAAGTATATGAAGGACAAGAATCACGAAACACTGGTTCCATCTCCCTGTGTATTTCTGTAGGTGTTTTCCCCTGAAATATCAGAAATTTTATCACAGCTCTGGCCTCCTTCTTTTCCATTGTTTTGTCAAATCTTTGGAGCAGCAGATCCGGTCAATAGGGTACATTGCGCCGTGCACCGTAGCGGGAAAATTAATTGAAGAAACAAACGCGTACTTTATACATTCAGTGCAAATATGATGAACTTTAAATGTGCCAAGTTTCATCTTCCTCCTGTGACTCCTTCATAGTCAGGCCCAAGACTTCTGTCAATCCCCTTGTATGTATTGTGTGTTCCAACTTTCGCATTGAGGTCTCCCATTACTACGATAAGATCATATCTAGGTGTGTCTTCCATTTCTTTCTGCAGTTGTTAGTAGAATTCATCCTTGATCTCAACATCGCTGTCATTCGTTGGTGCATAGCATTGTATTATTGTAGTGTTGGTGAATCTCCCTCTCAATCTTATTCTTGTCAGTCTGTTGTTGATGGGTTTCCATTCCAATGTCCTTTCTATTCCTTTCTGTAGAATAATGGCTACACCTTCATTGTGCTGTCCATCCTCTCTTCCAGAGTAAAGTACTGTTTCTCCTGTTGCTGTTTTAACTTTTCCTGCCCCTGTCCATCTGCTCTCGCTTATCCCTAGAATGTGTAATCTATAGTTTCTCATTTCTGCTGTGACCTGTTTTAGTTTACCCGTCTCGTTCATTGCCCCGACATTCCAAAATCCTATTCTTGTTTCACGTTTTGTGGTCAGGATGTCCGTTTTTGTGTCAGTGGCTTCCTTTCGGCTTTCACCACTGACAGTCTTACGAGCCTCAGACTCCGGATGTCCATCCTGCAGCAGTTTGTTCATTTGTTGTCATTTCTGTAACTTCATTTCTTTTTACATAGACAGAGCTGTCAGCCCTATGCTAAAACCCCCAACCTGGAGGACCAGGGTGTCTGCTTTAGTCTGACCCCTGCCCGCGCAAACCTGTCCAGCTTGGTAGAACCTTCCAGGAGTAAAACTCCAGCTGGCATAGCTCTGGGGGTAATCAGGGTACGCAAGCCGCCATACCTCGACAAGGTATTGACACCGGTGATGGCAGACGCTCCAGTCTACCCATCAGTAAATGGTACCTTACTTTGCTCTTAAGGAAGGAAAAGGCGTGAGGAAGGGAACTGGTCACCCCACCTCTAGATGCTGCACATAGTACCGAGAAGTCTCTAACACTTCACTCCCCTACGGCAGTATCTGCTATGAGACTGCCTTTACCTTTATGTGAGGAATTGGCTAGAAATAAAATCTCTGTAATAACATTTTAATTATGTCTTCATTGGTTCATTGAATATTTTGGGAAAGGACAGGAGGTGGTGCTTCTTGCTCTTTTGCAGCCAATACCAAGTTGAAGACTCCTTGGTATTATCTACAATGTAGATGTAGGTTTTTTCTGCCATTCCGAAATGTGATGAGTTGAAATCATTAGCTCCAATTTCTCCAGCTTTGCGTGCATTTACAGGATCATCACATCTGTTCTGAAGAAGCATGTGGCATACTGTGCCTTCCCCACCATCCAAGGGGAGCTCTCCAAATATGCAGAGCTAAAATACTGAGCTCTGGTTCAGAACTCTCCCAAGGAATTGTCACGTCCTACACACAGCTACTTCTCAGCTTCCCCTGCCCATAAAGGGTTCACAGTTAGATTCTCCTGCATGCAGCCAACCAGGTAAAAGCCAGAGTTACGTCTTGGGCTCAAGCTTAGCATGCAATGCTGGGTTCCCAACAAGTTTCACCACAGAAGGAATCCCTGGAAGTGTGAGATTCAATAATTTCAAGAGTGAATGAGGGAGTAATTAGCCTCAGACAGAAGTTCGCTTCCACATATGTATCCTACAGAATTTTGCTTAGCTGGTCGTCATATAAGGATGACTCCAGATATGCCTTCATGCATGACGGAAGGTGTGAATTAGGCTCTCTCAAAGGAGGGGTGAAGGCAAACAGGTTAAGTATTCCAGCACTTGGTGCACACTCATTTCATTCATTCATTACCCTTCAGGTCACTAAGGGGATAGGCAGTCAACAAATTTGTGCCAAGGCTTCCCATCCAGTGCCCGCCATGCCTCTAGTTCACTCCTCCATGTTACCTAATTCATTAATATTATAAACAAAATCTCATTTACTCTTTGCAAAACATATACTATTTAAAACATCTAACTGTCTTGGACTTCTCAGAAATTAAAATGTTTAAAATTAACACAAACACATCATGGGACAGGTTTAACCATGTGATTTGTTTTTATACAAAGTGTCTTGAGAAAACAAACTGTAACAAGAAACGTGTATAATCATTGGCCAAGATACAAATTTAACAAAAATATGCGACACTGCTTCACAAAAACAAGAATTTGCTGGGTGCACCAGGACAGTAAAATGATGGCAGCACACTCAAGACCACTCAAATACCCTTGCTTTGGATGAAGCAATATTCTACAAATTTTGGTGAAGCACGTACGGTATGAATAAATGCGTTTAGATAAAAATACTGTATATTCTCAAGTATAAGTCGATCCCTAGACTTTAAGACTTAAAAACTATACAAAATGAAAAACCCCATTATAAGTCGAATAAATTTTTCGTTGGTTCCAAATTCCCGCATTGCATTAGAATTTCCTTGGCTTTCTGCAAATTTGTTTCACTTTCAGCTTAACCCTTTCTGGTTAAAACACTTGAAATTGCCCATATAAACAATAATAAACCAGATGTAAAATTCCTCTCCTTACCTGGGACATGTGAAGAATAAAAATATCCTTAGAATTCAATATAGCAAGTAAGAACCTGATGTAGGAGCAGAGAAAATTCGGACGTAAGGTGAGAATGTCAGACGGGCCTTGCCTGCGTATATATGCCCATGTTTGCCACTCCAACCACATTTGTAAATAAAGTTTCATAAAAGCTCATCTAGTGGTGGGCAGGAAACGATGTTTGCCCCAGAAAATCTGATTGCTGTGATCAGTACATTTTGGCTGTTGCTGAGTAGATATTGCATACGAGATTTATCTCAGTATTTAGTGATCATATCCTGAGTGTTTTTCTTTCTGCAGTGTCAAGCATTTTGTGACAGGAGTCATCTTTCAAGTTTGTTCTTTGCTTATGGTTTTCCATTTTTATCATAAGAATACATTTTGTCTTTACCCTGCGATGTCAGGTTGATTAGGGTTTGTCCTTCCCATTGTTTATTCATTCATTGTGTTTGAACATGACCTTTAGGGGATCAAAGTTTGTTCAGAGCAGTTCTGGCTGTAGCCCTATGCCCATAGGCAGGGTGTTTTTTAAGGGGGAGTTGAGTTAACTTCCGGCAAGCCGCCGTGAGGTGTCCTGGAATTTTTCTGAAGGGACTGTCACCCACTATAGTCCATCATAGTTTCTAAACACTTTTCGGGAGAATCTTCGAAAAAAGTTTGGACTCGTTTAATAACGATGGCATTGAAATTTTTGGGAAAGGGACAGGAGGTGGTGCTTCTTTCCCCAGTGAAGATCCTTGGTAATTCACGGTTTGGTAACAAAATTCGCCGTGGCCTCGATGTCAGAACGAGGCCCTGTGATATTCGGTCTTGATTATCCAGCCAAGATATAACAAAAATAGTGCAATAAAAAGCATGAAGTTGTACCTATGTTTAAGGTTGAAGTTTAAAATTTTGGTATCTGACGCGTTATGACTGTTTTTGAACTGTCTGTTGATGCTACTATGTGTTTTTGTTATCGTCAGCAATTCTCACCATAAAAAGACTGTTTTGGGGCGTGCCTGCGGTGTTCGGGCATCCTTGGCTACTGCGTGTGAGTGTAGGGGTTGCAGTGTCTACATATATGCGAGCCTGGGCACATTCGCGCCTTCATTCGCGCCCACACTCAGTTCGTCATGCGCTCGCACTGCACACCTGGCAACATGTATGCTGTCTTGGGCCAGTGGTCGCCTCGGCAAGAGAGAAAGACAGTTACACTGAGTTATAAAGAATTTCTGTTACATTCAAATGCTTTCGTTTATCTGAATTTTTTTGTAGAGGTGTCACAAAATTAACCATGATACAACGTTAAAATATCTCCAATGATACAACATAGGGATAAAAACTAATGCGTAAGCTGCTAGAATACATGATCGCCCACGCCGCGGGTCATCACCCGCCATGGAAATTAAATTGGTAGACTTGAAGGCAAAACGGAACGAGATGAGAACGGAGATCAAAAGGAAAAATCTGACTGAACGCGTGCTTGAAACTAGCAATGCTAAAAGACGCAAGTGGTGGGGAAAGGAGGAAAAAGTCACGTTCCCCAAGTTGACATAAAGTAAAGAAATCGACAAAAGGGACCTTGGATATTATACGCCACAGTCATTTCTTGGACGCTTTTGCGATAACTTAGCCCGTTTATTTGAATGCAGTGATGAGAAGATTCTAGAAAATATTTGAAAAGTAACTTTTCTTAATAATAATGTTAGGAATATAAAACCTAGCTGGCCGGATGGCCCATCTTGAGCAGTGAAATAATATGCTTTCATTTATACAGACGGACAGATAATAAGAAAGATATTGACAAAAGACTGTGTTGTTCATATCAGCGAGCGTCTACATTGAAATAAAACATGTCACTAATTTTCAAAAAATTGTGGCCTTGAAGACGCAAGTGCTAAAATCTAGTTGGAATGAAGAGACGGGGTGGGATGGTGAATTGTGGCTAAAAATAACTTTAAAGGCGAAATTGTGTAGGGGAAGGCAGAGTTGGTTCAAAAAACAAGTGTGTTTTTTTGTGAAATGCAAGTAGAGACGGACGGACTAACAGACAATAAGGCATACTTGACTGAGGTATGACTGAAATGACTTTGTGGTAGGATATTTGAATTTGAAAAAGAAAAGGCAGTGATTGGCCATAGATGAATATATTTTCGGCGCTCAGACGCGCATTTTGTGCCATTCAGTATAAGTTGTCCTAGTAGACACAGTGAATTATTAAGTGGTGTAATTCCCAGAAGCTATTGAAATATTTAGAGGGACGCCATCCTAAGGCCAGCAGCTCAGCTGAGTTTTGCTAGCATTTAACTGTGTTCTATATTCATAATTCTGGTAAGACTGAAATTATTTCTTTGTACATTTTAATATTTGTTTAAGGTTTCGAGTGATTTGATACTGCAATAGCATAATCTGTCCCTTACAACAAGTAAGGATTCGCTCTAGACCCCCCGCCCCAGTTCAGGGTCTAGAGACAAATAAAATACATAAACTCCAGCAAGGATTATGAAGGACAGATCAAGTGTTGAGATCAGTGAAATATATCACCATCATACAAAACCATCAAATCCACGAATAGGAATGAAAGAAGTAGTAGTATTGCTGATAGATCAAACAAAGGAGGCTTGTCAACAAACGGTATTACTTAAGATATTTTGAAAAAAACATTTAATTAAAAGACAAGTTTATAACTGAAGGATACCAGTGTGCAGTGGTAAGGGGGGTGGGGGTGGGAAGAGCGGGAACACTGACAATTTTCTTAAATTTTGGTATTTTGACTCAAATATAAGTCAGGGGTACGTTTTTTAAGGTCCAAAAAGGGAAACAATTTCTCGACTTATACTCGAATATATAAAGCAGTCAGCATTTCTGAGATGACACGGGTTCATTACTTGTCAATAATATTAGACTAATCTTTCCATTCATTTATTTCACTTGATATTCTTTCCCGTGTTATCGAAGTTAGCTTCTTTGTGCTATTTATTTTTTTTTTTTTACTTCTCAATGAAATACGGTATTATTTTTTCCTGTCTGCTTGTCCTTAATTATTTTCTCACAACCTTTTTTATATTTCCTGCTTGAGACAGCAGCTGACAAAGGGTAATCCTTAAATGCCCAGTGCATCTAATGCATTATTCATTTGTAAAATTAATTGCAATAGCATTTTTTTAAGCTTTCTAATAGAGCGTCCAATTGACAAGAGTGGTTAGAGAGCCAGGTTCAAATCACGGTACCGCCCCCTCCAGTCTACCAAGCTGTAAAGGGTACCTGACTCTGCTATCTGGGTTAGGGAAGGAAAAGGCAGCGAGGAAGGGAACTGGTCACCCCCACCTCTCAATGCTGGACCTAGTATGGTGAAGTCTCTAACACTTCATTCTCCTACGGCAGTATCTGCTACGGGACTACCTTACTGTCAGGATGTATTACTATTCACTTGTATGTTACCGAGGACCGAAAGGAGAGCAAAGAATAGTAATACTGTACCCTACCAGGCTTGTCGTAAAAAGCGACTAAGGAGGGTTCAGCATGGGGCTGGTTACCCCATCCTATAAAAATATTTGCCATGAAAACTTCAACAAACAATATGGATAAGTCATATACAGAATATAAGTCAATTCAGCCGTCCAAGACAGAAGAAGGTCCTCTGGAAAGGAGGCTCATGAAGCATGTATGAACAGGTTTTCACTGAAATATTGAGCTTTGAGAAAATCTCATTTTAAATAAGATGTTAATGTTTATTTCCCTCCTGGGAATTTACCTGTATCATCATTACATTTCAGCTCCCAGAGGAGAATAGGCTTTCAACAAAATTATGCCAGATCTTCCTATTCTGTGCCATCCTTTGGGAATCACCGTATCATCTCAGAAAAGTGAACACTAAGCCAGCTAGCAGCAGAGAACTACAGATGTCAGAAATTGAATGAATCAGTCAATACCCTTTTGCTCCCCAAGGAGCACATGCCTTCAATAAACACATGCCAAGTCTTCCTGTCACGTGCCATCAGCTCAAATTCTTTCCATATCCTCCTCATCACTTTCACTTCTGTTATCCAGTTATCTTCTCCATGCGTTTTTTTGGTCTACCTCTGCCTCTCTTACCCTCAAGTAGAAGATGAATATGTTCACACATTTTAGTAACTTCAATCGCTCTTGTTTCAGTATCTTCTGATAAATGACATTTTATTTGTACAGTCAATTAATGATGTATACATTTATGAGGGGCGTTCAGAAAGTAATGCACCACATCGTTTTTCTCATGAAATTTATACACAATATACATGGATATGTCATGTAAACATCGGTTTTATTCAACATAATCCCCATCAACTTGTACGGCTTTATGCCAGCGCGAAACAAGTGCATGTTCCTTACCAGATTTTGTCTTGAATGTAGCCATTTCTTCGCTGCATGAATCACCCTTCATCATCTGTCAAACCTTGGTCCCACGCTTTTGCCTTTAAGCGACGATGAAAATCAAGTGCCAAAAAATCGTATAGTGGATGGGCTAGCCCAGTAACCCAATTTGGTGATTGCTTCCCGTGTTTTGCCAACTTGAATCATTGTAAGGAGAAGCAGGTTTTGCTTTCTTGTGCGCCGAACTCCTGCCAAAAACGTGCATTGATTTTTTTTTTTTTTTTTTTTTTTTTTTTTTTTTTTTTTTTTTTTTTTTTTTTTTTTTTTTTTTTTTTTTTTTCAATGTCTTAATCTAAACAACTCCAATTACCAACAGAAAAAGAACAAATTGAGCATCATCTTCAGTAACACCTGATTTTAATAATGAAACATCCACAACCACTTTGCCCACGCTGGACGAGATGATTATCTTTTCAGGGGAAATGATTAAAAGCAGTTTAATGACCAAATAGATGAAAAAATGAAGTATGGAGAAGCAACCACCAAACAATGGAAAGACAGTATTATTGTAAAGTTACCGAAGAAAGGTGATCTATCAGACTGTAATAACTGGCGTGGTATATCTCTATTATCAGTACCTGGAAAATTATTATGTGCATGACTAATTACCGGGTGGATGGTATAACTGGGAATAGTACCTGGAAAATTTATTAATGTTGCATGGGTGGAAAGAACTTAAATAGCCCTGACGAAAAGATCAGAGAAGAACAAAAGCGGGTTTCAGGTGAAACAATATAGAAGAATTGGAAAGGCAATCGCCACTTATTATCACCTTCGTCGATTTTCAAAAAGCCTTTGATAGTCTACAACCGCCCAATCTATGTGTTGAATATAATCAAAGCGCTATATGACAATGCAAGATGTTGTGTTAGAACAAATAAAGGGAATACAGAATGGTTTACAGTAGAAACAGGGGTGAAACAAGGCTGTATTATGTCACCACTACTTTTTGGAATAGCTATTGATTGGGTTATGAGAAACTATACCCACAATGAACAATTGGGTATAAAATGGACAAATGGAAAATTCCCTGGGGGACCTGATTTTTCGCAGATGATGTAGCATTCTTAAGTTCAACACCAAGACAATCCCAAGAAGCAATAAATAAATTGGTGTCATCTCACTCGGTTTAAAATTGTCTCCAAATAAATGCCTCTAAAACTAAAGCTATGAACTTTTCTAACGAGACTAAAAACAAAATTAATTTTTCCTATATCCCCCTAGTGCGGCCAGAAAGTTGAAAGTTTCAATCAGTAAAAAATGCAGGAACACAACAAGAGAAATCCATACTAGATTGCTTTGGCAGCTAGCGCCTTCAATAGATTATCTAACATTTGGAAATTACGATCATTGAATATACATACCAAGCTTCGTCTGTTTAATTCAAATGTTATCTCAGTGTTAACATACGGCTGTGAGAGTAAGCTATTGCAAGCTGAATTGATTGTCTCTCCTCTTGGCATAACGTCCTACAAAAATCACACCTATATCGGCTCCATGTCCAATGTCCCAAAAGACAGAGGGTGAAAAAAGGAAGACCAAAAGAAACACTCAGAAGAACATACCTTGCGGCCAGCTGAAGGAATTGTCTTGAATTTCTTTTGTCTTCTTGTCCCAAAAGACAGTGATTGCTGAAGGAATTGTCGGATGATGCCACTCCACTGACTGTCTTTTTGTCTCAGGTTCAAAATGATGTGTCCAGGTTTCGTCGCCTGTAACGATCTTAGCCAAAAAGTTTTCTCCGTCAGCATTGAAACGCTCCAACAATTCAGAAGAAATTGCTTTCCTTTGCAATCGCTGGTCATTTGTGAGACTTCGAGGAACCCATCTTGCGCAAACCTTAGAAAATCCGAGAGTTTTTATAACTGCATTTGCACTACCAATGCTGACTGACAGCTGTAAGGCCAATTGTTGAGTAGTGATTTGCCTATCAGTAAGAATAATGCCCTCAGCGCATTTCAACATTTCTGCGTTGGTGGCTGTGGCAGGACGTCCACAGCGCGGCCGATCAAGCAGCTCCGTATCTCCACTTCCTGATTCTTTGATTCTCTGAACCCAGCGACTGACTGTACTCCTGTCGACTGCAAAACTTCCATACACATCACATTGCCGCTTGTGAATATTCACAACAGTTTCCTTCTCTGCAACGAGAAATTCTATCACAATTCGCTGTTTATAACGCAAGTTGCTAACACGCTCCATTTCAACGGTTTAGGGCAGCCATATTATTTGGCGGGTTGCGGTGCAATTTAGTGCACACAATTGGCACATGCCATATTTAAGTGTGCAAAATTTCATGCTTCTATCTTCTTTATTAGCTGAGAAAAACGATGTGGTGCATTACTTTCTGAACGCCCCTCGTATATAACAGGGTCTGTAAACATTCTCTCACACTGCCCTATTTATCTACAGTCTAACCACTGCCCTATTTATCTAGTCTCACCATAGCCCCATTTATCTATAGTCTAACCCCTGCCCTATTTATCTACAGCCTAACCACTGCCCTATTTATTTACAATCTAACCACTGCCCTAATTATCTATAGTCTAACCATGCCCCTTTTTAACAACAGTCTAACCACTTCCCTATTTATCTATAGTCTAACCACTGCCCTATTTATCGACAATGTATATAGGAATCACACATTCTATAAATATATTTGGTGGGTAGGTTTCTAATTTTTAAATTTTGCCAGGGCAGCAGCCTTATGGCCTACTCAGTACGATTTCTAACTGCCGTGGGGTTTTTAACATGCACAACTTGCACCCGTGACGTCCTATTTTTTCACCCTTATCCGAGAAGGCTAGGCATCAATCTCAGTACCTATAAGACCAGGGGCGAGTATGACATGATTAGAACCACTAGTTCTGAAAAAAATGTCCATAAATTATATTCCCTCTTCTGGGAATCGAACCTGGTACCTCTAGAATTCGAGGTGGATGCCTTAAGCTTCATTAGCTTCTTGCTATCTTTCACATGTGACTAAATGCTGTCGTAATATCAGCTAAGATCTATTCTGAAACATTAATAGCTTCAAACCCGGTTTTCCCATAATTTTTTACACTTCAGACATTTTGTCTTCAAAAACAAGTAACAACACATTTTTCTGCTTAAAGATAAAAATGTTTTTTTTGCAATAGAAGAGTCCTCAAGAGACCTTCCTTGTGATACCAATATTTATTTATTTTGGAGGAGTAGATAACTGCTTCTGTCATAGTGGTGCTGTGTCACAAATATCCCTCTATTGTTTTATTGCATGTTTCGGGAGACGCGCTAGCGTAGTGGTTACAACACCGCTCTGGCGACCGGGTGATACAGGATCAAACCCGGGCGACGGCATTTAAGGATTTTTCGTCGACCGGGATTTGGACTGGATTAACTCGAGACCTGGCGAGGACATTTGAAGGAGTGTCGTCGACCAGGGACTGGCGGCTCCTGAGCCGACCCAGCTGCAATGGGTACCTCCGAAATCGGCGAGTATTTGCCTGAATGGCGAGGGACACCTGTCTCTGTACAAGAAATAAAGGGATACTCACGTAAAATCAATGTCAGGTTAGACATAAATAATAACCTGAGATTTCGCCTCGAGTATTAGCGGGCGTACGCAAAAAAAAAAAAAAAAAAAAAAAAAAAAAAAAAAAAAAAAATTGCATGTTTCAATTGACCTACATTCAATCTGAAATTTCGTATTTCTCCCATCTTTTTATCTTCCAAAATGCTTTACTTCCAACTTTCATTCTCTCAATTTCCATCTTTCTCATTCTCACAAAAAAAGAACATCATAGTTTACATTATAACTTTCTCCCAATTACACACTTGTTCCTCCATTCTCCTCTTCACATTCCTTGCTCATCAAAATCTCTGTGTTTAGCCAGTTTATGCTTGAGGTACATCTCCTGGTCATGTATGTCATCCTGCATCAGGTGTTCATGACTGGCATGCCACTTCATGTGGATGATTCTCTCAATGGTTGGGGCAAACACAGAGTGGGACACAATGGCGTTCTTGTGCAGCTGAGAATAAAGAATGAGAGAACTCACCCACTGTGCCAATCACCAGCTTCCCAAAATGCTTTCCTCCATACTACAACCAGACAATAACAACTAAAGAACAAGGTAATAAAGAAGTAGTTAGCTTAGAAGAACTAAAGATAGGAGGGAAGAAGAAATGGGAGCAGTGTCAGCAGTAAGAAGATGAAAGTACAGAAACAGCCAAATGAAAAGTTACCACATGCTATCAGAAAATGAACATTTTAAAAGAACTGAAAGAAAGTAGAACTGGCTGTGTGAAAATGGAAGAGCTGAACCAGAAGTAGTGTCAGCTGAAGGAAGAGAAACATTTTTAAAAATGGCAGAAAAGAAAGTACAAGTACGGTAGTGCCAAAAGATGAAATTCAGTAATGGCTGAACTAGAAATTGGCACCAGCTGTAAAGAAATGGAAGTTTAGAAAGAAATGAAATGCAGAACTAGATGTTAAAAAAAATGTAAGTTTAGGAGAGATGTTACTGAAGTAACACCAACTGTAAGAAAATGAATATGATAAAACAGCAGAAACGAAGGTAATGCCAACAGATGAAAGTGCAGTAAACAGCTGCACCAGAAAGCAGAACCAGCAGTAAGGAAATGGAAGTTTTAGGAAGAGATGAACCAGAAAGTAGAACTATCTTTAAGAAAATGGAAGTTTAGGAAGGGATGAACCAGGAAATAGTAACAGACGAAATATAAGATGCAAGTTTAATAACATCAAGCCAAAATTTGCACCAGTTGTAAAAGAAGTTGGAAGTTTAGTAACAGCTGAAGACAGTCCCGGTTTTAAGAGAAGCATGATTAGCAAGTGCTGGTGGTATCATGATGTGTAATAGCAGTGAAAAGTTTAGTAAGAGCCAAGTGAAGATGAGCCATACATGAGAAGTAACTATTGGATGTAACAGAAGCAGAAAATTTAGTCAAAGATGAAAGTAGTGCCAGATGTAACAAAACAAAAGTTCAGTAAGAGCCAAGTGTAGTATCAGACGTAACATAAGGAGAAAGTTTAGCCAAAAACAAAAATAGCACCAAATGTAATACAAAACTTTTGTTTTGTAACAGCCAAAAAAAAAGTAGCATCAGATATAACCTAAGAAAAAAGTTTAGCTGAAGTTGAAAAATAGCATCAGATGTAATAGAAAATAAAAGTTTAGCAAGAGCTGCAGGTAGATTTTTACCCACGTTATAGAAATTGTGAGGACGGCAAACCAAAAGTAAAAAGAGTTCAGGACCACCACTGGTGTAAGACAGGGTGATATCCTGTCACACTATCTTTTCATACTGCTTATGGATGATGTCATTAAAAGCATGTAAGGAGAGGACATGAAAGTATTCAGTGAGGTACTGGAAGATGAGACAGGTTTGTATTTCAGAGCTGGTATTTGCCGATGATGTTGCCCTGATTGCTAAATCAGAGGCACATCTTCAATCCAACCTGCAAGTCTGGAAGGAAGAGCTAGAGAAAAGAGGTATGGTCATCAGCAGCTCCAAAACAAAAACCATGGTGATATCATGAGAGGAAAGAAGGCATCAGATTAAGCTGGGAGAACAGGTCCTGGAGCAGGTCAACTACTTTAAATACCTCGGAGCTGTCACAGACTGGAAGGGAGGATTCAAAGAGGATTTGGCTACCCGAAGAGCAGCATCTGGGAAACTTTTTCAGGCCATAAATTGAGGATTCCTCAGCAAAAGAGAAGTTGGCAAGAAGACAAAGATGGCTAAATACCACTCCACCTATGACCCAGTCTTGACATATGGATGCGAGTCATAGGCAATGACTATAACCCACAAAAGCCAGATCCAAACCTCAGAAATAAAGTATCTGAGGAAAGTGGTTGAAGTAACAAAAAGAAACATGGTCCGCAACCAGATGATATGCCAGGGCCTAAAAAACCCAACCTCTGCAGACCCAAGTAGAACAGTCTCAACTAAGATGGTTTGGCCATGTCTGCAAAATGGGAGAAGATCGGCTGCCATGACAAGTATGGGAAACTAAGAGCCAGGTATCCAGACCTACAGGATGACCCAGAGTCCGCAGGGAGGACAACATTAGACAATCTCTGAAGGACCGAGGACTAGAATGGAACCAGGCCAGGTGGAAGACAGCCGATAGGATAATATGGCGCTCTCTCTTCCAAACCTCTACATCTCACAGTAGAAGAGGAATGACTAAGTAAGTAAGTACAAAGTAATAAAACATTGAATATGGCCACACTTAGTGTTATTCACACAATTTTTATTATGGCCCCTTACAAAAATCGCATAATATACATAATATTGCATTATGTAATTTTCAAACAAATTAAATAAAATCATGTAAATACTTTTTACACTTGTTTCAGGTTTTAAGAATATTCCTAGCTTCATCTTCTACCTATGACTAGTCATTAAATAAAACTGTAGGTCTAGTTCTGTTGCTTTTTGATGTGTCAGGCTAGGGTCATGCCAACTCATCAGCTAAATCTATATTGTCTCTAACATCTCTGCACAGATCTCGTCATTTGACAACAAACTGTGACTATAAAACAATCATCATCATCACCTATCAACAATGTTGCTAATTAAGACTGACACAATTATGTGTTCAGGAGACTTAGAATTTGTGTATATAAAGCATAACATATTTCGGTAGCAACAACAAAGAAAAACGCAAACCCGAGATTTGTCACAGAAATTGTAATAATGACATCACAACACATACACATGATACTTAACTTTACTCAAATTGGTTGTTTAAATAGTAACATAAATCATCTTCCGCATTTTAAAACACGAAATGGATTAAATGGATGAATTTTGAGGTTTATTATTGATAAACTAAAAAACAATGCTCTCACCATTGTTTCAGCACGGGCGTCAAAATTGATCAATGGTCTAACAGTTGTTCTGAAGTCAAAGAGTTAATAAAAGTTGAAGAAGCACCAGATGTCACAGACAATGATAGTTTAATTAAAGCTGAAAAAGCATCAGATGTCACAGTAAATGACATTTCAGACACTGCTGAAGAAGCACCAGATGTCACAGTAAATGACATTTCAGACAAGGCTAAAGAAGCATCAGATGTCACAGAAAATGACATTTTAGACAAAGCTGAAGAAGCATCAGATGTCACAGTAAATGACATTAAAAGGCTGAAGAAGCATCAGATGTCACAGGAGATGACATTTCAGACAAGGCTGAAGAAGCATCAGATGTCACAGGAGATGACATTTCAGAAAATGCTGAAGAAATGAAACAAAAGTTTAAAGTTTAATACATGATGAAGAAGCACCAGGCATAACAGAACATGAAAGTTTAGCAAAATCTGAAGAAACAAAATTAGAAAATTAAAGTTTAGTACAAGCTAAAGTAGCACTAGATGTATTAGAACATGAAGCAGAAGGAACCAGACTCACTTGTAAAGTGTCACACAAGTCATACAGGGAGATAGGATCCAGATCCTCTGGTATCATCTCAGCTCCAAGCGAGTACTGCTCAGCAGCAATGTCCTCCCCTGATTCCACAGATGGTCGCAGGCTAGGGGCGTGGTGATTGCTAGACGTGATAGTGGTCGCTGTACTATGAACAAATATGCAACTTTTTTATTTTGGGTGAAATCATGTAGCCTATTCAAGTAAAATCATGAAATTCATTTAGAAGAAATCAAGAAACTTGAATATTGTGAAATCATGGTTTAAAATAAAATTTTCATAATTTCTCACTTCTCATTCATACCAAAAGCTAAGTTCAAAATTTTAAAATGTAGTTCTAACGTAGCACAGAGTCTCAAATTCTCCAATCACTCCCTCCCTATGTGTTTTTCTTGCCTTCTATCTTTCACAGTGGTTATCAAATTTCCTTTGACTGTCTATCTTTTGTCTTCCTGTCTTACCCTAGCGGTCAGTCCTAACATTTTATAACCAATAATGGTCTTATAATACATACTACTCATCTTTCTGAACTTTAAAAACTATACCACAAAGATGCTCATATTCTGACACTATAAATTAATATTCCCCGTGTAATTCACGGAGATCTCTAAGGAGACAAATAAAGAATATAACTTCTGCTCCCTTGGGTACGTCGTAATCGGTGACTAACATGAGGTTGTCTATGAAGCTGGTGACCTCGTCATGTAAAACAAACTGCTACAAAAAACCACAGCTCCAAGAGCACACGTATACTTTGGTGCAGACTTTCTGCAATAGGACTATCTGTAGTAGTGGTTCCACAGCTCCAAGAGCACACGTATACTTTGGTGCAGACTTTCTGCAATAGGACTATCTGTAGTAGTGGTTCCACAGCTCCAAGAGCACACGTATACTTTGGTGCAGACTTTCTGCAAAGGACTATCTGTAGTAGTGGTTCCAAGCTCCATAAGGGGGTGAAAGGCAAAATGAATGAATAAATGATCACTAATATATACCTTCCTGTTGACAGCATTACAAGGTAGTTCTTGTTCTAGAATCCATAGGGAAAGAGAGGCAGAGGTAGACCAAAAAACACATGGAAAAAAGAACTGGAGACAGAGGTGAAAATGATGAGGAAAACATGGAAAGAATTTGAGCTGATGGCACTTGACAGGAGGACTTGGCATGTGTTTGTTGAAGGACTATGCTGCTTGGGGAGCTAAAGGGTATTGATTGATTGAATATAAACTTTGCCCCATGTAGTTCCCAGAGCTCTCTTGTGAGAGAAATAAAGAACAGACTTACTGCTCCCACAGGCATTGTGTAGAAGGCAACTAATGAGTTTGTGAATGTGAATGGTAACCTTATCAAAGTGCCACTGTTGTAAGAGCATGTGAATGCTTTGTGCAAACTTCTTACAAGCAGACGCTGAAGGTGGCTCCATGGGGAGCTGACAGAAAAATGTATATATATTACAAAATAAAATGGTTTTGAATCAGTATTACAAATTAATAGTACACAGGAAACATGGGATGTTTCAGGTATCACCCTTCGTCAGCCATCAGTTACAAACAGGCAACAAGGACAAGAAATATAGGTAAATAAATTAAGAGGCTGCTGTAAAACTGGTAAGGAATATAAGTATTTAAATAAATAACATGGTATTTAATCAGTTTTACAAATTACGGTTCACAAGAAACAAGGGACGTTTCGGGTTTTACCCTTCGTCAGCCACAAACAGGTGACAAAGACAAAAATTACATATAGGTACTACAAAACTATACGATGATGAGAAATATACAACAAATGGGCGATACAAGCAGATGGAAAAAGTGATGAGAGAAAAAAAAAGAACAATAATAATACAAGAAAACCGCAAAATCTAAAAGAAATACTGAAACAAGAAAGTAAATAATCAACGAAACGAAAAAAAGAAGAATAGACAAAACTGTGGAACTAGTAAAAGTTAGCTATGCTCGATCCAAAGAATCTGTGGAAGAAAGCGGTAGTCTCTTGTCACAGAAATCACAGTTGATTTTACAGTTTTCTTGTATTATTATTGTTCTTTTTTTTCTCTCATCACTTTTTCCATCTGCTTGTATCGCCCATTTGTTGTATATTTCTCATCATCGTATAGTTTTGTAGTACCTATATGTAATTTTTGTCTTTGTCACCTGTTTGTGGCTGACGAAGGGTAAAACCCGAAACATCCCTCATTTCTTGTGAACCGTAATTTGTAAAACTGATTAAATACCGTGTTATTTATTTAAATACTTATACAAGGAATATAGACAGATTAAAGAAAAATACTACAGAAACTGCAAACATGTAACAGGATGAGAAACAAAGATCAAAAGGGCAACAGCAAATATATATATATATAAAATATAACGGTGACGAGAAATAATAAAGTAAGGTTAAATACAAAACCAGAAAAAAATTATCAATATAAAAAAATTCAACAATCAATGAAAATCAAAAGGAGAAAATCAAAAGTCAAAGCGCATATGGTCGACGCCAGCTCCTTTCGTGGAAAAGCTTTATGGGGATTCAAATAGCCTCAAACTGACTACTGCTTTCTTTGAGAACATTCAAGTGGACGTCTGAGAGTGTACGAAGAAGAAGAAGAAGAAAAGGAGAAAATGAAATAATAATAAAAAATATGTTATAAGAAAAATAATATGTTGATGAATATGAACCTTGGGTCTGTATTTGAAACAGCATGCCCTGCGTAAACAAGCTGAAAATATTAGCTATACAAAATAATGAACTTAATGATTACTCACCTCTCTGAACTTGGGTCTAATGATGAACTACTGGCCTTGTAATAAGGATTCTTCACACCAATGCCTGCAGAATACACAAACTTTCCCTCTCGTAATTTATAGCCCTTCCGCTGTCTGATCACCAGAGACAGAATATGTTTCAGCTGAGCCTTCGAATGACAAGAGTTTTATATCAGTGAGTGAAAAACTAATGAGTGACTAATACAAGAATCTAAGATGGTCTCGGGGTGCGGTGGTATTGACTTAAAGCAACCCACTGATACGAACGAGTCCATAAGAACCATTAATTTTTAACTTCGATTTAATTTCAACTACGGTAGCAATACCCATTCATTACTTACGAGCGAGGTGAACTGTTTAAAAGCATGTAAATAGCAGATGAAAGCCTGTGGTTAATGACATTAAGATAAAGAACGCGTCATTATATTAAGTCAATTCGTGCTCTCGTTCACTGCTGCCTCGGTAGAGTAAAATACCACAATGTTAACATTTTTAAGTTTGAATAGTTTGAATTTTTTAATTCACTTGATTTTACCAGAGTCATTTTTAATGAGCTTTAGGAATTTTTCAGTAAAATAAATGTTTTAAAAGCATTATTTTAAAAGATGTTTTATTATCTGATGCTTATGTACATTTAATAAGTATACAAATTACGACGTATGTACAAAGTCTGGGTTATGAACGCCCGTAAGAATGGAACTTGCTCATAACCCAAGACTTTACTGTATTGATGAAAGAACATCAGATACGTTCATGAATAATAGTGCTATAGGAATATAGAATAAGTATGTGAATTAATAGGTAAAAAGGTAACGGATCCCGTTACACGCCCATTGAGGCATATTAGGAATATGGGTTAGGCCCATATTTTCTTGACCATCGGCACACTAGGGGTCTCTTAGGCGACAAAGAAAGAATAGGCCTACTGCGTACTCACGTACGTTATAAGATTCTACTCGTACGGGGTTGTGCATGGGGTTGGTAACTTCATCAAGTAAAACAAACTGTTACAGGAACCACTGCTGCTAGAGCACACAATTCATGCTGATACAAGAATCTTATTGGATGATAGGCTTATACAAGAATCTTATTGGATGATAGGCTTATACAAGAATCTTATTGGATGATAGGCTTATACAAGAATCTTATTGGATGATAGGCTTATACAAGAATCTTATTGGATGATAGGCTTATACAAGAATATTGATATGTCTGTGGATTACCCCATTTAGTCCCAGGGGTTTACCTCTACACCTCATGGTAGAACGACTAAGTAAGTAAGTTACAGGGGTCTCTAAGGAGGCAAGAAAGAATAAGGCTACTGCTAAATAGGGAATAATTTGAGGTTGTGCATCAGGCTGCCAACCTCATCATGTTAAACTAATTGCCACAGAAACTACTGTTGCAGGTGTACATGAATGCTTGGGGGCAAGCTTCCTGAAAAGGGGAGGTGGGGGCACGTGCAGTAGTGGCTCTATACTTCATAGGGAGCAAAGAAAGGAAATGAAGAATGATGAAAATTCTAATTATTCCGTCCCAATAATCAGAGGAGTTACTTCACGGCATTACTAATGCAATAATCAACACTGGACTTTTGAAATGGCAAATTAATATAATAATTAAAAACAAGCAACTGAATGGTACAGTAATACAATATCCAATATTAACCACGATCATACTCAACTTAACTCAACAAATCACCTGTGTCTTGCCAGGGCTTGAAAGAGGAGCAAAGAATAGTAATATCATACCCTAAGAGGCATGTCCATGAATGCATCTAAGAAGGGTTGGGCATGAGGGCTGGTGACCTCACACATATTGTAGAAATTTAAAGCCAAAACAACTTCAACAACATAAACAAGTCATCAAAGACAACTAATTAATAAACTGTCACCACAGCTTTCCTAGATGGAAGAATATCCTTTATTTAGGAGGTTTATGACACAGTTCAAAGAAAGCCAAAAGGAGTCTGGTCGGCTGAATCAATTTTTTTTTAGTCCACATAAATCTCCAGACTGGGCACCTGGAATGTTCAAACACTCAACAAATATAGGAAAACTGCACATATGGCAGCAGAAATGTAAACTATAAAAGTGACATTTTAGGACTGTGTGAAACAACATGGAAGAGAACAGAAAATACGAAAATGAACACTGGAGAAATAGTGCTGTCCTCAGCAGATGAGAAAGAATGTACCATTGTGACAGTGTAGCTCTAATGGCTGGTGTTTAGGATCTCTAGTTATGTAACAGGAACAAATAATAAATATAGATGTTTAAGAAGACAAACTGTGTAGGTCTTCATATATGACAAACACAGTACTTTTACAAACACAGAGTTCAAACCTCCAAGGCCAGCAGGAGAAGCTTTACTGCTTCATCTTGCACATCTGCCAAACCAGTTTCCCAGGCACACACCAACATTCTACCATGAACCATTGCTGAATCTGGCATAAGTCCTTCTCTATAGACAAATCCTGAAACAATATTCCTCCATTAAAACTGCAATTTCTGACCTATTCTCAGTTTTTATGAATCCACAAAATTTTTAAATTTTCCAATGCTATGGACACAGAACCTATCTTGAAAGTGAAGTAAATTCTGCCCAGACTACATTTCCCAACTAAGATATCATAAGTATATTCTACACAAATCTATAATTTATCGCCGTAAGTGAATTAAATTCTGCTCTCAACATTCCTCAACTTAAAGGGAAGTGTGTTCTCCCCAAGACTACAATTCCTCACTGTAAGTGAATTATATTTTGGATTCTCAAGATTCCTCAACTGAAAGGGCAGTATGTTATAATTAAGTCTACATTTCCTCACTGTAAGTTAATTATATTCTGTACTCAACATTCCTCAACATTAAGTGAAATATACTCTGTTCAAGCGAGCATTTCCTCACTACGTTAATTATATTTTGTTCTCAACATTCCACAACCTAAAGTGAAGTATATTCTACACAAATGTACAATTCCTCACTTTAAGTGAATTATATTCTGTACTCAACACTGTCCAACTGAAAGTGAAGTACATTTTACTCTATCTACATTCCTCAAATGAAACAATTACGGTCTGTGTCTACAATTATCCCAGCTGAATGTAAGAATATTCTAAGTTATGTCTTTGTATTTACTCACTAACATATTTCTTGCAGCAAATATGGCAGAACTGATATAAAAATGTCAACCCCCATTAGGTTCATAAAAACCACAAATGATATGGGCTCTGTGACATATTTACTTAAAATGAAAAATTATAGGCATAAATCTAAACATTATTTTGAAATACAGTAGAACTCCATTTATCCGAACCCCATGGGACCGAGCATCGTTCGGATAATCAAATGTTCGGATAATTGGATTACATGATGTATCGAGTACATGTACACATATTTCTAAAAATAATTAACAATCACAAGGAAAATACTTTATAAAACATATTTACTTGTACTGTAATAATAATACCCACACTGTATTAGATCACTGTATCACCAAAATCTTTCATTACACTGCAGTGCATGTACTACTTGTATTAATTATTTTTGTTAAGAAAGAGAAATGTTTTCAAAATAACATTACAAACGATTCAAAACCAGGCGCAACTTACGTATACATGTACTTGCACAGATGTAGCCCACTATTTAAAATAATGAGGAATCCTCTTTTGCACCAAACTGGATAGTCTGCTTTTGGCTGCTAAGTCCCGCATTCTCTTCAACAGCAGAAGCTGTGTAGGACAGCTGTCATCTTCTTGCTCGTACCAAGCAATCGCTGTTTCTAGTGCTATAAAGGCCTCTTCAGGACTTGGTCGACGTTTTGGAATTTCTTCATAATCTACAAGTACATCATGTACTTCTGAGGAGTCTTCATCATCGGTCACTACATGTATTTGGTTTTCTTCTTGCACAAAAGACAAAATTTCTTCGTCATTCAAAAACTGAAAACCAGAATCATTATCATCTTCTAGCCACATGTGTGCATCATCTTTGTCACAGTCCGAAAATCCGGGCATTGCTTGAAACAGTTCCACAACTTCATTTATACAATCATCATTTGTGTCCACTGCAGTAGTTTCATTTCCTCCTTTTTTCCCAAGCAATCTATTCCAAGCCTTGTTGAGATTATCTTGTGACAGGGTGGTCCAAGCATCAGCTAACATATAGCAGCAGTCTTTGAGATTAAGCTTTTTGGAAAACGCCACCACACTTTCTTCATCTTCAGCCAACAATAAACGACGCAGGACTTCCTTCTTGTACATCTTTTTAAGCTTTGCTATAACACCCTGATCCATTGGTTGAATCAGTGCTGTTGGGAGGCAGAAAAATTACTTTAAAATTTGCATCAACTGCATTCAATGTATCCGTCTCTGGATGAGATGGTGCATTGTCCAGTAGAAGAATTACTTTTCCAGTTTTCTTTTCTTGTTCTTTCAACCTCTTCACATTTGGGATGAACTGATTTGTATACCAATCAAGAAATATTTCACTATTCATCCAAGCCCTCTTCTGTGCTTTGTAGCACAATGGGAGACATGTCGCATTCTTTAAACAACGTGGTTTTTTGGCTTTGCCGATCATTAGCACCGGTAAACGATGACTTCCACTGGCATTCGCGGCTACCAGAATTGTTACTCTCTCTCTTTGCACTTTTTAAACATAGCGGAAGCTGCTTCGCGCTGAGATGCAAGTGATTTTTGAGGCAATGATTTCCAGTATAAGCCAGTCTCATCGGCATTATACACATCATCGAGTAAATAACCTTCTTCTTCCAAAAAAGCCAAGAATGTTTCTTTAAAATTTTCAGCGGCAGTTGCATCGCTAGATAAAGATTCCCCTTGAATCTCCAATTCTCGTATGCCATGACGAGATTTAAAGTTTCTTAACCATCCCTGGCTAGCCTTAAAGTCAGGAGTACCGTCAAGTTGATTGTTGAACTGAAGTGCCTTTTCACACAATAGAGATCATATTTTCCATAACTTCCTGTCCTACTCCTGTTAATAAGCTTTGTTAGTAATTTCTTGAAATAACAAATTTTAAAAAATAAAATCCCTGTTTTGTTAGCAATCCATGGATGGCATTGTTAATATTCTTCACCATAATCATCTCTGTTTTCACTCTGCTGATAGCCCCTTGAGGAAGCCTATGCCAAAGCCTATACTCTTGCAGCAGTGGTATCTGTAGCCATTTGTTGTACATGATGAGGTTGCCAGCCTCATGTACAACCTCATATTACTTGCCTTTCACAACATGCCTGAGACACAAGTAGTTTTCTTCTTTCTTTGCCTCCTCACAGACTACACAGTGCAACATTTACTCACAAAACTCAAAACATTTTTTTGTTACAATCTCTCTTCCCATGCCATCATACAATCTCTCTTCCCATGCCATCATACAATCTCTCTTCCCATGCCATCATACAATCTCTCTTCCCATGCCATCATACAATCTCTCTTCCCATGCCATCATACAATCTCTCTTCCCATGCCATCATACCACACTCATCATCATCACTTTCCTTGTGCTCTTTACAGAGCATGGAGCCACTACTGCTGCTGGGGTCCTCATCCATGAAGCCTGCACCAAGTAGTCACATGCTCTAGCAGTAGTGGTTTCTATGGTAATTAGTTTTAGATAATGTGGTTGCCAGCCCCATATTAGTCACCATGTACAACATGCTACAGTCTGCAGCAGTTCTATTCTGTCTCTGTCTCTTCAGAGACCCCGAGGAACTACATGGGGCACAAAGACACACAGGCTTCACAAATATTACCTAATGGGGTAGGACTGGCCCCTTCCTCAAGTGCTTTACTGGTTGTTTGTGGAACATAGTCAATGATTGATGCAGGACTATCCAGGACCTAAGACGCGTCGACAGTGAGGAATGCAGTCAGCGACCCATAGCTAGACTGCCTGCGTCAGGGTCAGCGAACCAGAGCTGACCAAGACTCTACTCCACCTCCAAGTGGTGGTCCTGGAAACAGGCTGCATCACTGCAGTCTGGCTGAGTGAGTAAGGATCGAAGAGGGAAGGCTAACTTGGTCCCAAAAATGCCGTGCTGAAGTCGGATGTGTCGGCCAAAAGGTGCAAATATCACAGCTTCGCTGTAAATGGACACAACGCAACCAACGTCCTTTTCAGGACGAACGAAACAGAAGAAAAAAAAAACTATCAAAATTTCAACTACATCAATGTTTAAAATATTTTTTTAAGTTGCTTGTTTGCTTTCATACTATAACAAACAAACAAAACAAAGACAAGTTTTAAAGTCAAGTCAAGAGAAGAAAGAATGCAAATTAAGACAAAGATAAAGTGAAGAAGATAAAACATTTTAATGAGAAACGAAACAAAATTAGGCTTATGATCACAACAAGAGTACAGACCAATTTAATCAGAAAAATATGACAAATTTTATGTTGGCATTCAAGAAAATAAACCATCATAATCAGGAAAATGATACCATATATGCTAACAACAAGAAAATTAATCACATTAATTTTGACAATAAAGTTTATAGTGGCATCCATAAATAATGTACATTATTTAAAGGGAAAAAACATGTCAGAAGACAGTAAGACATTGCAAAAAATAAGTCCTAAAAAAATTTTTTTTAAATGATTCAATTAAAATAAAAAATAAAAAACAGACTCAGTATTCAATAACTTAAATCAGAAAGTGTAAAAAAAAAAAAAAAAAATGTCGAATTAACAGAAGGAACTCTATTTCATCCATTTCTAATAGATCAGATTATTAAAGTAAAACTTAACAACACAAACAGTTAACTACAAGAAGTAAGGAACAACAAACAGTTAACTATAAGAGGTAAGAAACAACAAACTGTTAACTACAAAAAGTAAGGAAAAACTAAGTTAACTACAAAAAGTAAGGACCAACAAAGAGTTAATTTCAAGAAGTAAGGTACAATAAAGAGTTAACTACAAGAAGTAAGAAATAACAAACAGTTAACTACAAGAAGTAAGAAATAACAAACAGTTAATTACAAGAAGTAAGGAACAACAAAAAGTTAATTACAAGAAGCAAGAAACAACAAACAGTTAGCTGCAAGAAGTAATGAACAACAAACAGTTAACTACAAGAAGTAAGGAACAACAAACAGTTAACTACCATAAGTAAGGAACAACAAACAGTTAACTACAAGAAGCAAGGAACAACAAACAGTTAACTGCAAGAAGTAAGAAACAGTTAACTACAAGAAGTAAGAAACAACAAACAGTTCACTACAAGAAGTAAGGAACAACAAACAGTTCACTACAAGAAGTAAGGAACAACAAACAGTTAATTACAAAAAGTAAGGAACAACAAACAGTTCACTGCAAGAAGTAAGAAACAGTTAACTGCAAGAAGTAAGAAATAACAAACAGTTAACTACAAGAAGCAAGGAACAACAAACGGTTCACTACAAGAAGTAAGGAACAACAAACAGTTAATTACAAAAAGTAAGGAACAACAAACAGTTCACTACAAGAAGTAAGGAACAACAAACAGTTCACTACAAGAAGTAAGGAACAACAAACAGTTCACTACAAGAAGTAAGGAACAACAAACAGTTCACTACAAGAAGTAAGGAACAACAAACAGTTCACTACAAGAAGTAAGGAACAACAAACAGTTAATTACAAAAAGTAAGGAACATCATCATCATCATCATCAGTTGCCATCTCCACAACAAAGGTTGGCTGTAATGGATCTCCAACGTCTTCTGTCTCTTGTCTTGGTGGTGCACTCTGATAGACTCTTTCCTGTCCATCTCTTGATGTTATCTTCCCATTTATAGCGCTGTCTTTCCCTTGCACGTTTGCCTTCAACTCTCACTTCTGCTATGGTCTTCTGCAAGGTGTTATGCCTTTTTATGTGGCCAAAGTATTTTAGCTGCCAAACTTTGATCTCCCTCATTAGTTCTCTTTTCATACTGTGACGTACGTCTAGTTTGACTACTGAATTTTCCCTGATATGATGGATGTTTTAAAGGGACCTTTAGCTTTTCATAACATTAGAACCCCTGAACATTTGTTGTAACTTTTCGTTTGCCAGAACTCATTCCACCGGGACTCATTTAGTAGGCGGCACGAGATCTAAGAGACAGACCGAGGGATCTTAGGGGAGACTATCGGCGCTATCAAAGACAGTAATTTTCCCTGATACGAGACGCAGTTGCTTGCCGCTAATTTCGCGTCTCGGTGTCAATCGAGGAACCGAGCGAACGGGGGAAAGCGAAACGGGCAGCAGCGAGCGGATACGAAGACCAGGGGGCGGCTTTTTCTCTTGATTTGGCGGTCAGATCCCCAAAAGTTCGTGAGATCAAATAAGTTGTCAAGTTTATCATGTCCCACTCAACTTACATTTCATTTTAGCTAAATAGACCATGTAGAACTAGACACGTTATCACTCGCTGGCCAGATCTTTACAGAAGCACTAGCTTTATTGAAATCTTGTTATAGATTTTCCCCTGGATTTTATATATATTTGCAGTGATTTCTATTTCTGTGCAAAGCGGTAAAATATATATTGTGTAAAGTGATCAGTGGTCTAGTCATTCTATTTCAAGGGATTTTGTGTTAATTTAAATCTATTTAATTAAACCATCTCAAGAGTTCCAGTTTTAAATATAAAGATCTATCTATTATATTATTTCAAAAGATAATAGATGCTTAAATTAACTTTTAAAGTCGCGAAGGAATTTATAATTAATAAATTCAGTTAAGTCCTAGTTTTATAGATGTGTGTTTTTAACCACTAGAATTCGCGCAGTGTTTATTAAATACATAATTAAATACGCGAGCATATATATAATAGGCTTAACGGGAAATTCATCGCGCTTTAGAAGGTTATTTGTTTTCGGTATATTACATGTCTTTTTTTTCTTTCATACAGAGTGATCGTAACCTGTGCGATCCCAGCATTAAGAAAGCAATAAAGAAATCAATCTAAGCAAAGCAAAGCATAAACAGTGTGTAGAGTTCCCCTGACGCAGAACTTGTTGAGACTGTGTAAATTTTTAATCTTTGAGGCGATTCTATGTTTGGAATTCCGCTATCTAACTTATAGCAAAGAAAGCACACCCAAAGACAAATTTAAACGCACCATCAAACAACTTAAGTCGTAACGGGAAGAAGAACACTGGCCCGAGCTTTGTTAGTTTACTGACACAGAGAGATAATTCATAATTTCCTGAACAGTGATGTGACTAGTTTTCTCACTGGACTTAAACCATACCTCACGGATAAAGGGTACCAGCACGCGTAAGAATTTTATTATCCGCGGCATAGTCAAATAGACCACACCATCCTCACCCCGGTATCAGAGACCGTGCCCTCCCATAGAAACTGTTATTAAGAAAAGAGACACAACTACAGATTCATTTTCCAGCGATTACGGGATCCTTTTATGTGCTGACCGCCTACCCGATAATCTGGGGCTAGAACTTGAACAAACACTCATACATTTAGTTGAGGTGTAACTGCTGTTGTGTTATTCTATGGAGTGCAAGATTTTTTCACAATCGGTAAGTGAGAGCAAGATGAGTGAAGGCCTTTGCTAGCGCGTGTATGAATGACAGGAAATTAATTCTTTTGTGTGACCATTTTGTTAACTTGCTTACCTGGTAACATATATTTTTTCTGTATACCCTACATTGTTCCTTTAAGTGGGATAGTTGATAATTTGTTAACTCTGTTTAAAACCACCTCCTTTCCATTTGCTTAGTAAAGGGAAGAACAGCTGGGAAGAACAGGTTTTTTTTTCTATCACTTATACCTAACTTGGTAACACCTCTTTCAGAGTAATTAACTTTACTGTTAGGTTAACGTACCTATGTTTCTGATATTATCTATCTTTGGACTGGGTTTGTCTTTGTCTAATAAGCGGGAAGGGCTTAGTCGATACCAATCTTCTTCACCCCTCCCAAACTTGTTATTTGCATTTGTGTACTTATGATAATTTATGTAATATCTGATATTTTTTAGTGATTGATGTTTTTAAAGTGAATAAAATCACCTAAACTCATTTAGTTCTGTGTGTTGGATATACCCAAAGCCCAACATTTTCCCCTATTCGTTTAATATAGTTTGTATCAACGTCGTGTGTGTGTTTGAAAACACCAAATCGGTGAGCGCGCAGATGCGAGTCTGGAAAACTGGCAAATAATTGTTTGACCAGGAGAGTGAAAGAGAAGATTGAGAGACACGATTTGTCGTAAATAAGTCTGTCTTTACTCTCCTCCAGCACGCTGTGAAGTAACTATTAAATCTCTACATTTTCTATCACTGAGCTTTCCATCATCATTTTCCACTCTAAACCGGACCACTATTTCTACGACTCTTTTCTCTCAAAATAAATTTACGACAATATTTGGCCGGCTCGTCTGGGATAATTTTGAGATACATTTGATGCACACATATTTGTGGGCTGGTTCTGGGATCTTGAGCTACATTTGAGGCAATCGCATAGCCGGGTTAAAGATATTTTGAGTCTGATTTAGTTTGGGTCTAACTAGGTAGAGGGTGAATGATTTGTCTTTGTGAATTAGGGAAATAAATAAATAATTACACCCCTAGACAAACGTTCTTTAAGTATTTGGGTTGTCCACACAGCATATTTACAGGTTGTTTTCTCTCCACAGCAGTAGAAAGTACAGATAAACAAATATATTTGCTATTTTAATTATCCTCTGGCGGAGATAATTATATTTCTTTCTTTATAAGAGTTGCTGGGATTGCGTGATTGTTTTACAGTCACAAAGGTTTTTGAAGTCAAAAAAGAGTTGAGCTTAGCTAAAGACGGATTGTTCTGATTTTGAAAAATTAAGTTAACAACGTCTCATCTCAATAATTGACTTTAGGGACGGAGTTTGTTGTCAGAGATTTAAAATTTAGGGGAAATTTTTTTTTCCTTTTAAATTGTTTTAATATAAATTTTTTCTCGACTGTTAGTAAAAGTAGATTCTTTTCCAGTGTAACTTACCATTTAGTGGCATAGTCGCTTGCGTTTAGAGCCTTAATTGCCAGATAATAGCAGCGATAAGTTTGCACAGTACAGGTAGGAGGTAACACAGGTAAATTTATACTTGTGTTTTTTTTTTCTCGTAGCGGTTCAGAGTTCCTCCCTTTCGCGTTTCTTCTTACTAGTTCTCTAGGCATACTTCATCTTATTCTTTAACAATGGCAGAGAGGATAAAGATGAGGTCCATCTTGAGGTTGGAAGCGAAAGAGGCAGGATTAGATGCAGAAGCTGCAAACGCGTTTATTAACCAGGAATTGGAAATATATGACGCGGAGCAACAGAGAGCCGAAGCTGAGAGGAAGGCGAAGCAACAGAGGAAGGCAGCAACAGAGAGCCGAAGCTGAGAGGAAGGAAGAGAAAGAAAGAACAGAGAGGAGAGAAGCCCAGGAGAGGGCAGATAAGAAAGAAGCGGAAGAACGTCTTTTGGAACAGAAGAAAATTGAAGCAGAGATGGAAACTCGCAGAGAGAGAGAGAGAGACAAGGAAAGACAGCATCAAACTGGCGCTTAAGGCTCTAGAGAGTCGGGGCGCCTCTACTTCGACTAACGGAGAGCCGTCTTCGCCCCAGTCTCAATCAATGGACCTCTCCAGTACTCAATCTGCCCAATTAACTGCTATGTCGTTTTCTTTAGAATCTTTTCCTAGCCCTAACGAAAAAATTGACAGCTACCTAGAAAAATTCGAGAGACTCGCGAATCTTTATGGGTTAGAGAGTACCCGCTGGGCGCTCAAACTTTCAACGTCACTGAAAGGCAATGCTTATGACGTGTACACAAAGCTGGGACCGAATCAACATGATTACGACATGTTGAAAAAGGCCTTACTACAGCAGTTTGAGATGACTGCCCGAAAGTTTCTGCAGTTGTTCAGAAACAGCCGAAAAGAGAGCACGGAAACTTTTCCCCAGTTCTCTTCACGTCTCACGGGTTATCTGACAAAGTGCATTGAATTATCTGACCTACCTCTTTCATATGAGGGACTCCTCGAACTTGTTCTTGTGGAGCAGATAAAATCCACTTTGTCGAATGAAACTCGTAGATTTTTGGCTGAACAGGGGGCAGTCAGGCTTGAAGACATACTCAATAAAGCCGAACGCTATAGCAATGCAATGGCCGAACTTCCCAGCACTAAACGTAAACCCACCGATGAGCCATCTCGAAAACAGAATCTAGAACAGGCATCCTATTCTTCCACTTCCTCTCAACATTATAACCAACGAGATAACAATACCCAGAAACCTCCCCAGGAAAAATCGAAATTCTACAAAACCCGATACCCCCCCAACAACAATTCTGATCAACCCAACAAGCCTACGTGGCAGCGCGGCCACCAAGGTCAAGGAAAAGGGAAGACCCCTACACCAGGAACGTCTGATCAGGGCAAACAAACCGGTGCAAACCGCATTGGATGTTTGCATACAGCCTCGAAAGGTAGAGTCAATGTCAGTGATTCTCAACCTGAGGGGGACCGACCCTCAACTCGAGGAACTGTAATTTTGAACGGTACCTCCACTACTTGTCTTTTTGACACTGGATTAAGTTTTGATTGTATTGTCGCTAGGCACCTAGTCAAACCCGGTCAGGAGACAGAGGAAACCGTCAAACTTAGTGGAGTTTTCAGGAGTGATGCACCCAGGACGCTTCCTATCGCACTGGTAGAAATACACTCTGACTTTGTCAGAGGAGTTATTAAAGCGGCCATAATGGATGATCCGATCTACCCAGTTATCCTGGGATGTAGATATGTGTTCATTGGGAGACCTAAGGAGCCGATTGTGGCAGCGGTAACCACAAGAGGGCAAGCCAAGAAGGAGAGGGAGCCTGCGCCAAAAATTGTTGCCGAATGAACTGAAGGAGGCGCAACAAAAGGACCCTACTCTGGCGCCCTGCTTTAAAAAAACTGCCCATGGCTAAGGACCCCAGACACAACGGAGACATCTTTTCTAAGGATGGTGTATTGTATCGTAGAACGGGCAACCCGGACACGGGGAATAACCAGCTCCTAGTACCGACGCAGTACAGAAACCAGATCTTAGAAATGGGGCACTCTCTTCCCTTTAGCGGACACATGGGACAAAACGCCACTATTCAGCGAATAAAAAACCACTATTGGTGGCCAGGAATGAACTCTGACATTGTCAGGTACGTGAAATCCTGCGCCCAGTGCCAACGGGTAGCACCCAAGCACTTGACACCCCCAGTACCTATGGGGCAAATGCCAATAGTAGGGACTCCATTTGAACGGGTTGCTGTCGACATTATTGGTCCTCTGGAAAAGACCAAAAGAAGGAACAGGTTCATCCTGACCTTAGTTGACACTTGCACTATGTGGGCCGAAGCCGTACCGCTACCATGCACAAATTCCAAGCATGTCGCAGAAGCCCTTGTGCAAATTTTTACACGGTTGGGATTCCCTCAACAAGTTTTGACGGACAATGGATCCCAATTCCGTAGCCTGTTAATGGAGGAGATCTTTAAGATCTTGAGGGCCAAACATATCCACACAAGTCCCTACCATCCGGCCGGAAATGGGCTCGTGGAACGTTTTAACGGTACCCTCACCATGATGTTACGTAAGCTGGGTCAGGAGAAACCGGAAGACTGGGACCAATATATATCGGCTGCCTTATTCGCCTACCGAGAGGTACCCCAAGCGTCTACGGGTTTTGCGCCAGCTACACTTTTATTTGGCAGACCTATTAAGGGGCCACTAGAAGCCTTACTTCGGTCCCTGACAGACCAGAAGGCTGACGAGACAGTCGTCTCTGCAAGCAAGTATGTATCTGAGCTTAAGGAAAGGCTAAAGCTAGGATGGGATCTAGCTACTACCAACCTTAAGAAAGCCCGCGCTAAAATTACTAAAAGATACAACAAAGCTGCAAAAGAGAGAGAACTACAACCAGGGGAGAAAGTCCTATTGCTACTTCCAACCGGAAGCAATAAACTTCGCATCGGATGGCAAGGACCGTTTACCGTCCTTAAAAAGATCTCACGTACCAACTACAAGATCTCCATCAAAGGAAAGGAGAAGGTCTTCCACATAAATCTGCTAAAGAAATATTTGGAAAGACCGGTGCCATCCTCCGAGCATCTCCTGGCTGTCGCCATAGCAACGGAAGACGAGGAAGATGATGATGGTTGCATGGAGTATCCACTGCAACCCACAGAATCCTTTAAAGATGTCAAGTTCGGCGACAATCTCTCACCAGAACAACAAACAGAAACTAGGGCTCTACTAAAACAGTACAGTGCAGTCTTAACGGATGTACCTGGTCGAACAAATCTCATTGAATTTGATATGAAATTAACAAACGAGACCCCTGTTCAAACCAGAGTTTACCCCATCCCGTACGCTAAAGCTGATGCACTTCGCGGAGAAATAGACAAGCTGCGTCAGGCAGGAATTATCAGTGAGTCTACATCTCCTTACAGCTCGAGCGTAGTGCTGTTGCAGAAGCCCAATAAGGAAGTTCGGCTGTGCATTGATTACAGGTTGCTAAACGCTGTAACGGAATTCCAGCCCGAACCTCTCCAAACTGTTTCTGAGTTGTTCACCAAGCTCAGCAAAGCTAAGATCTTCTCCAAGATTGACCTCAGCAAAGGTTATTATCAAGGAGGAAATTAAACCTTTGTTAGCTTTCAGCACTAGTGAAGGACATTAAACATTTAACGTGATGCCATTCGGTTCGCATAATGCACCAGGAGTGTTCACCAGGATGATGAGGAAGCTTCTACAACCTTTGCAAAGTCCCCATATCCATAATTTCATGGATGACATCTTAATTGCATCGGAAACCTATGAAGAACATATTGCTACGGTGCTATGCTCCTCAGGAGACTACAGGAAACGGGTCTCACAGCCAGACCTAGCAAATGTCTCATCGGGTTTGAACAGTTAGACTTCCTGGGGCACACTATTTCTCACGGATGCAGTTGGCCTATTAAGAAGAACGTGGAGAAAATAGTGACAGCAAAAAGACCCCGAACGAAGAAAGACGTACGTTCCTTCATATCGCTATGTGCATACTATCAGAAGTACATCCAGAACTTCAACGGACTGACGGCACCTCTGACTGACCTCACAAAGAAAGGTTGTCCTGATAAGGTCATATGGGATCAAAAGTGCGAACACGCGTATAGCACTTTGAAAGGACAGTTGTCTGCATACCCCATTTTGAGGTTGCCTGACCTCAAGAAACCTTTTGTACTGAGAGTCGACGCGTCAGGTCAGGGCATCGGGTCAACACTGCTTCAAGCCGATGACAGTGACCTGAACATGCTATTTCCAGTTGCCTATGGCAGTCGGAAATTAAATAAAGCGGAACGGAACTACAGCGTAGTTGAAAGGGAATGTCTTGCTCTGATTGACGGTATCAGACGCCATCATGAGTTTCTTTATGGTACATCGTTCACGGTGCAAACAGACCACGCTCCGTTAGCATTTCTTGGTGCCAATAAAGAATTTAACGCTAGGATCATGCGTTGGGCCCTCCTTCTAAGCGTCTATTCTTTCAAAGTGGAATATATTCCGGGAAGACAGAATGTCGGGGCTGATTTTCTGAGTAGAAACTGGTCTACAGAGGAAGAAGAGCAAACTGAAGATACCACTCATCCTAAAATCACCAATCAGGTCACCTCCATTGTCAAAAATGAAAACATGAAAAATGGTTTCATGTCTAAAAGTGGGGACGATTGTGACGTACGTCTAGTTTGACTAGTGAATTTTCCCTGATATGATGGATGTTTTAAAGGGACCTTTAGCTTTTCATAACATTAGAACCCCTGAACATTTGTTGTAACTTTTCGTTTGCCAGAACTCATTCCACCGGGACTCATTTAGTAGGCGGCACGAGATCTAAGAGACAGACCGAGGGATCTTAGGGGAGACTATCGGCGCTATCAAAGACAGTAATTTTCCCTGATACGAGACGCAGTTGCTTGCCGCTAATTTCGCATCTCGGTGTCAATCGAGGAACCGAGCGAACAAGGGAAAGCGAAACGGGCAGCAGCGAGCGGATACGAAGACCAGGGGGCGGCTTTTTCTCTTGATTTGGCGGTCAGATCCCCAAAAGTTCGTGAGATCAAATAAGTTGTCAAGTTTATCATGTCCCACTCAACTTACATTTCATTTTAGCTAAATAGACCATGTAGAACTAGACACGTTATCACTCGCTGGCCAGATCTTTACAGAAGCACTAGCTTTATTGAAATCTTGTTATAGATTTTCCCCTGGATTTTATATATATTTGCAGTGATTTCTATTTCTGTGCAAAGCGGTAAAATATATATTGTGTAAAGTGATCAGTGGTCTAGTCATTCTATTTAAAGGGATTTTGTGTTAATTTAAATCTATTTAATTAAACCATCTCAAGAGTTCCAGTTTTAAATATAATGATCGATCTATTATATTATTTCAAAAGATAATAGATGCTTAAATTAACTTTTAAAGTCGCGAAGGAATTTATAATTAATAAATTCAGTTAAGTCCTAGTTTTATAGATGTGTGTTTTTAACCACTAGAATTCGCGCAGTGTTTATTAAATACATAATTAAATACGCGAGCATATAGATAATAGGCTTAACGGGAAATTCATCGCGCTTTAGAAGGTTATTTGTTTTCGGTATATTACATGTCTTTTTTTTCTTTCATACAGAGTGATCGTAACCTGTGCGATCCCAGCATTAAGAAAGCAATAGAGAAATCAATCTAAGCAAAGCAAAGCATAAACAGTGTGTAGAGTTCCCCTGACGCAGAACTTGTTGAGACTGTGTAAATTTTTAATCTTTGAGGCGATTCTATGTTTGGAATTCCGCTATCTAACTTATAGCAAAGAAAGCACACCCAAAGACAAATTTAACGCACCATCAAACAACTTAAGTCGTAACGGGAAGAAGAACACTGGCCCGAGCTTTGTTAGTTTACTGACACAGAGAGATAATTCATAATTTCCTGAACAGTGATGTGACTAGTTTTCTCACTGGACTTAAACCATACCTCACGGATAAAGGGTACCAGCACGCGTAAGAATTTTATTATCCGCGGCATAGTCAAATAGACCACACCATCCTCACCCCGGTATCAGAGACCGTGCCCTCCCATAGAAACTGTTATTAAGAAAAGAGACACAACTACAGATTCATTTTCCAGCGATTACGGGATCCTTTTATGTGCTGACCGCCTACCCGATAATCTGGGGCTAGAACTTGAACAAACACTCATACATTTAGTTGAGGTGTAACTGCGTTGTGTTATTCTATGGAGTGCAAGATTTTTTCACAATCGGTAAGTGAGAGCAAGATGAGTGAAGGCCTTTGCTAGCGCGAGTATGAATGACAGGAAATTAATTCTTTTGTGTGACCATTTTGTTAACTTGCTTACCTGGTAACATATATCTTTTTCTGTATACCCTACATTGTTCCTTTAAGTGGGATAGTTGATAATTTGTTAACTCTGTTTAAAACCACTTCCTTTTCCATTTGCTTAGTAAAGGGAAGAACAGCTGGGAAGAACAGGTTTTTTTTTCTATCACTTATACCTAACTTGGTAACACCTCTTTCAGAGTAATTAACTTTACTGTTAGGTTAACGTACCTATGTTTCTGATATTATCTATCTTTGGACTGGGTTTGTCTTTGTCTAATAAGCGGGAAGGGCTTAGTCGATACCAATCTTCTTCACCCCCTCCCAAACTTGTTATTTGCATTTGTGTACTTATGATAATTTATGTAATATCTGATATTTTTAGTAATTGATGTTTAAAGTGAATAAAATCACCTAAACTCATTTAGTTCTGTGTGTTGGATATACCCAAAGCCCAACATTTCCCCTATTCGTTTAATATAGTTTGTATCAACGTCGTGTGTGTGTTTGAAAACACCAAATCGGTGAGCGCGCAGATGCGAGTCTGGAAAACTGGCAAATAATTGTTTGACCAGGAGAGTGAAAGAGAAGATTGAGAGACACGATTTGTCGTAAATAAGTCTGTCTTTACTCTCCTCCAGCACGCTGTGAAGTAACTATTAAATCTCTACATTTTCTATCACTGAGCTTTCCATCATCATTTTCCACTCTAAACCGGACCACTATTTCTACGACTCTTTTCTCTCAAAATAAATTTACGACACATACCTAGATTTTCTAGGACCTCCTTATTTGTTTTCATCTCTTTCCATGAGATACGCCCCATTCTTCTATATATCCACATTTCAAGAGCCTCAATTCTTTCTTCCAAATGCTTATTCATCGTCCATGTTTCCGCACCATACAGAAATGCAGAATATATATAACACTTTATGATTCTCAGTTTTAATTTGTGAGATAACTGTTTAGATGTCAGTATATGTTTCATGTTGTTGAATGTAGCTTTGGCCATTCCTATTCTCTTCTTGATTTCTGTTTCACATCTGCCATCTTCTGTTATTATATGACCAAGATATACGTAGCTCTTGACTTGTTCCAGGATTTTCCCATTTACGCTTATCTTTAATGTGGGTTTATCGTCTGTTTTGCTAATTATCATAGTTTTTGTTTTTCTCAATATTAATGTCGAGTCCATATTCATGACTTATACTGTTCACTTGCTTCACTAGTTCTTGTAACTCCTGTTCGCTTTCAGCTAACAACACGGTATCATCTGCATATCTAAGGTTGTTTATTGACCTTCCACTGATGTTCAGTCCTGGTATTTCCTGTATCTGTTTGAAAATTTTTTCGGTGTATAAATTAAATAGGCAGGGGGACAGCACACAACCTTGTCTGACACCTCTTTTTATGTCTATGTATGATGAATAATTCCTTCCAGATCTTACTGTGGCAGTTTGCTCCAAATAAAGGTTACAACAAACAGTTAATTACAAAAAGTAAGGAACAACAAACAGTTCACTACAAGAAGTAAGGAACAACAAACAGTTCACTACAAGAAGTAAGGAACAACAAACAGTTAACTACAAAATGTAAGGAATAACAGTTACCTGTAAATTAGCTCGCCCTCCTGGTGTTCTTTTCTTCACTTTAGCAGACTTCTGAGCTTTACTGGAGCTGCTTACATCTCTAGAAGCTGTTGATGAATGACGACAATTTAGTCATGATCTGACCATTAACAAAAATATTTCATAACTAACCACACATCTCATGTTATGGTTAGTTTACACATCTTTTACTACACACTTAACACATTGTACAAAAACACAATGAGGTCACAAAATTCAGCTCTCTAAATTTATAACGTGTCAGTAGATAAACTATAGGGATACAAAGAGCCAGGGATCCAGACCTACAGGATGACCCAGAGTTTGCTGGGAGAAAACAAGATGTGAGGAACAAGATGTGAGGAACAAGATGTAAGGAACAAGATGTGAGGAACAAGATGTAAGGAACAAGATGTGAGGAACAAGATGTGAGGAACAAGATGTAAGGAACAAGATGTGAGGAACAAGATGTAAGGAACAAGATGTGAGGAACAAGATGTAAGGAACAAGATGTGAGGAACAAGATGTGAGGAACAAGATGTAAGGAACAAGATGTGAGGAACAAGATGTGAGGAACAAGATGTGAGGAACAAGATGTGAGGAACAAGATGTGAGGAACAAGATGTGAGGAACAAGACGTGAGGAACAAGACGCGAGGAACAAGACGTGAGGAACAAGACGTGAGGAACAAGATGTGAGGAACAAGATGTGAGGAACAAGATGTAAGGAACAAGATGTGAGGAACAAGATGTAAGGAACAAGATGTGAGGAACAAGATGTGAGGAACAAGATGTGAGGAACAAGATGTGAGGAACAAGATGTGAGGAACAAGATGTGAGGAACAAGATGTGAGGAACAAGATGTGAGGAACAAGATGTGAGGAACAAGATGTGAGGAACAAGATGTGAGGAACAAGATGTGAGGAACAAGATGTAAGGAACAAGATGTGAGGAACAAGATGTGAGGAACAAGATGTGAGGAACAAGATGTGAGGAACAAGATGTGAGGAACAAGATGTAAGGAACAAGATGTAAGGAACAAGACGTGAGGAACAAGATGTAAGGAACAAGATGTGAGGAACAAGATGTGAGGAACAAGATGTGAGGAATAAGAAGTGAGAAAAAAAGATGAGGAAAAAAAATGTGAGGAACAAGATGTAAGGAACAAGATGTGAGGAACAAGATGTGAGGAACAAGATGTGAGGAACAAGATGTGAGGAACAAGATGTAAGGAACAAGATGTGAGGAACAAGATGTAAGGAACAAGATGTGAGGAACAAGATGTGAGGAACAAGATGTAAGGAACAAGATGTGAGGAACAAGATGTGAGGAACAAGATGTGAGGAACAAGATGTGAGGAACAAGATGTGAGGAACAAGATGTGAGGAACAAGATGTGAGGAACAAGATGTGAGGAGGAACAATATGTGAGGAACAATGTGAGGAGGAACAAGATGTGAGGAACAAGATGTGAGGAACAAGATGTGAGGAACAAGATGTGAGGAACAAGATATGAGGAACAAGATGTGAGGAACAAGATATGAGGAACAAGATATGAGGAACAAGATATGAGGAACAAGATGTGAGGAACAAGATATGAGGAACAAGATGTGAGGAACAAGATGTGAGGAACAAGATGTGAGGAACAAGATGTGAGGAACAAGATGTGAGGAACAAGATGTGAGGAACAAGATGTGAGGAACAAGATGTGAGGAACAAGATGTGAGGAACAAGATGTGAGGAACAAGATGTGAGGAACAAGATGTGAGGAACAAGATGTGAGGAACAAGATATGAGGAACAAGATATGAGGAACAAGATATGAGGAACAAGATGTGAGGAACAAGATGTGAGGAACAAGATGTGAGGAACAAGATATGAGGAACAAGATGTGAGGAACAAGATGTGAGGAACAAGATGTGAGGAACAAGATGTGAGGAACAAGATGTGAGGAACAAGATGTGAGGAACAAGATGTGAGGAACAAGATGTGAGGAACAAGATGTGAGGAACAAGATGTGAGGAACAAGATGTGAGGAACAAGATGTGAGGAACAAGATGTGAGGAACAAGATGTGAGGAACAAGATGTGAGGAACAAGATGTGAGGAACAAGATGTGAGGAACAAGATGTGAGGAACAAGATGTGAGGAACAAGATGTGAGGAACAAGATGTGAGGAACAAGATGTGAGGAACAAGATGTGAGGAACAAGATGTGAGGAACAAGATGTGAGGAACAAGATGTGAGGAACAAGATGTGAGGAACAAGATGTGAAGATGAGAGGAACAAGATGAGGAACAAGATATGAGGAACAAGATATGAGGAACAAGATGTGAGGAACAAGATATGAGGAACAAGATATGAGGAACAAGATATGAGGAACAAGATATGAGGAACAAGATATGAGGAACAAGATATGAGGAACAAGATATGAGGAACAAGATGTGAGGAACAAGATATGAGGAACAAGATATGAGGAACAAGATATGAGGAACAAGATGTGAGGAACAAGATATGAGGAACAAGATGTGAGGAACAAGATATGAGGAACAAGATGTGAGGAACAAGATGTGAGGAACAAGATGTGAGGAACAAGACGTGAGGAACAAGATGTGAGGAACAAGATGTGAGGAACAAGATGTGAGGAACAAGATGTGAGGAACAAGATGTGAGGAACAAGATGTGAGGAACAAGATGTGAGGAACAAGATGTGAGGAACAAGATGTGAGGAACAAGATGTGAGGAACAAGATGTGAGGAACAAGATGTGAGGAACAAGATGTGAGGAACAAGATGTGAGGAACAAGATGTGAGGAACAAGATGTGAGGAACAAGATGTGAGGAACAAGATATGAGGAACAAGATGTGAGGAACAAGATATGAGGAACAAGATGTGAGGAACAAGATGTGAGGAACAAGATGTGAGGAACAAGATGTGAGGAACAAGATGTGAGGAACAAGACGTGAGGAACAAGACGTGAGGAACAAGATGTGGGGAGCAAGATGTGAGGAATAAGATGTGAGGAAAAAGATGCGAGGAACAGATGTGAGGAACAAGATGTGAGGAACAAGATGTGAGGAACAAGATATGAGGAACAAGATGTGAGGAACAAGATGTGAGGAACAAGATGTGAGGAACAAGATGTGAGGAACAAGATGTGAGGAACAAGATGTGAGGAACAAGATGTGAGGAACAAGATGTGAGGAACAAGATGTGAGGAACAAGATGTGAGATGTGAGGAACAAGATGTGAGGAACAAGATGTGAGGAACAAGATGTGAGGAACAAGATGTGAGGAACAAGATGTGAGGAACAAGATGTGAGGAACAAGATGTGAGGAACAAGATGTGAGGAACAAGATGTGAGGAACAAGATGTGAGGAACAAGATGTGAGGAACAAGATGTGAGGAACAAGATGTGAGGAACAAGATGTGAGGAACAAGATGTGAGGAACAAGATGTGAGGAACAAGATGTGAGGAACAAGACGTGAGGAACAAGATGTGAGGAACAAGATGTGAGGAACAAGATGTGAGGAACAAGATGTGAGGAACAAGATGTGAGGAACAAGATGTGAGGAACAAGATGTGAGGAACAAGATGTGAGGAACAAGATGTGAGGAACAAGATGTGAGGAACAAGATGTGAGGAACAAGATGTGAGGAACAAGATGTGAGGAACAAGATGTGAGGAACAAGATGTGAGGAACAAGATGTGAGGAATAAGATATGAGGAAAAAGATGTGAGGAACAAGATGTGAGGAACAAGATGTGAGGAACAAGATGTGAGGAACAAGATATGAGGAACAAGATGTGAGGAACAAGATGTGAGGAACAAGATGTGAGGAACAAGATGTGAGGAACAAGATGTGAGGAACAAGATGTGAGGAACAAGATGTGAGGAACAAGATGTGAGGAACAAGATGTGAGGAACAAGATGTGAGGAACAAGATGTGAGGAACAAGAGGTGAGGAACAAGAAGTGATGAACAAGAAGTGAGGAACAAGAACAAGATGTGAGGAACAAGATGTGAGGAACAAGATATGAGGAACAAGACGCGAGGAACAAGACGTGAGGAACAAGATGTGAGGAACAAGATGTGGGGAGCAAGATGTGAGGAATAAGATGTGAGGAACAGATGTGAGGAACAAGATGTGAGGAACAAGATGTGAGGAACAAGATGTGAGGATGAACAATATGTGAGGAACAAGATGTGAGGAAGAATAATATGTGAGGAACAAGATGTGAGGAACAGGATGTAAGGATGAACAATATGTGAGGAACAAGATGTGAGGAGAAATAATATACGAGGAAGATGTGAGGAACAAGATGTGAGGAACAAGATGTGAGGAACAAGATATGAGGAACAAGATATGAGGAACAAGATATGAGGAACAAGATGTGAGGAACAAGATATGAGGAACAAGATGTGAGGAACAAGATGTGAGGAACAAGATGTGAGGAACAAGATGTGAGGAACAAGATGTGAGGAACAAGATGTGAGGAGCAAGATGTGAGGAGCAGATGTGAGGAACAAGATGTGAGGAACAAGATGTGAGGAACAAGATGTGAGGAACAAGATGTGAGGAACAAGATGTGAGGATGAACAATATGTGAAGAACAAGATGTGAGGAAGAATAATATGTGAGGAAGATGTGAGGAACAAGATGTGAGGAACAGATGTGAGGAGCAAGATGTGAGGAGCAGATGTGAGGAACAAGATGTGAGGAACAAGATGTGAGGAACAAGATGTGAGGAACAAGATGTGAGGAACAAGATGTGAGGAACAAGATGTGAGGAACAAGATGTGAGGAGCAGATGTGAGGAACAAGATGTGAGGAGCAAGATGTGAGGAGCAAGATGTGAGGAACAAGATGTGAGGAACAAGATGTGAGGAGCAGATGTGAGGAACAAGATGTGAGGAACAAGATGTGAGGAGCAGATGTGAGGAACAAGATGTGAGGAACAAGATGTGAGGAACAAGATGTGAGGAACAAGATGTGAGGAACAAGATGTGAGGAGCAGATGTGAGGAACAAGATGTGAAGAGCAGATGTGAGGAACAAGATGTGAGGAACAAGATGTGAGGAGCAGATGTGAGGAACAAGATGTGAGGAACAAGATGTGAGGAGCAGATGTGAGGAACAAGATGTGAGGAACAAGATGTGAGGAGCAGATGTGAGGAACAAGATGTGAGGAACAAGATGTGAGGAACAAGATGTGAGGAACAAGATGTGAGGAGCAGATGTGAGGAACAAGATGTGAGGAACAAGATGTGAGGAGCAGATGTGAGGAACAAGATGTGAGAAGCAGATGTGAGGAACAAAATGTGAGGAACAAGATGTGAGGAGCAGATGTGAGGAACAAGATGTGAGGAACAGGATGTGAGGATGAACAATATGTGAGGAACAGGATGTGAGGAACAAGATGTGAGGAAAAAGATGTGAGGAACAAGATGTGAGCAAATAGATCACATGTGGAACAGACTGGAGGGCATGTAGACAACAATAGATCACATGTGGAACAGACTGGTCTAAGACTGGAGGGCATGTAGACAACAATAGATCACATGTGGAACAGACTGGTCTAAGACTGGAGGGCATGTAGACAACAATAGATCACATGTGGAACAGACTGATCGAAGACTGGAGGGCATGTAGACAACAATAGATCACATGTGGAACAGACTGGTCTAAGACTGGAGGGCATGTAGACAACAATAGATCACATGTGGAACAGACTGATCGAAGACTGGAGGGCATGTAGACAACAATAGATCACATGTGGAACAGACTGGTCTAAGACTGGAGGGAAGGTAGACAACAATAGATCACATGTGGAACAGACTGGTCTAAGACTGGAGGGCATGTAGACAACAATTATGAGCACTTGTGGAATACAGACTGGTTCTAAGACTGGGAGGGCATTTTTGACAACAATAGATCGCATGTGGAACAGACTGGTCTAAGACTGGAGGGCATGTAGACAACAATAGATCACATGTGGAACAGACTGATCTAAGACTGGAGGGCATGTAGACAATAGATCACATGTGGAACAGACTGGTCTAAGACTGGAGGGCATGTAGACAACAATAGATCACTTGTTTAACTGTGATCTAAGACTGGAGGACATGTAGACAATAATAGATCACATGTTTAACTGTGATCTAAGACTGGAGGGCATGTAGACAACAGTAGATCACATGTGGAACAGACTGGTCTAAGACTGGAGGGCATGTAGACAACAATAGATCACATGTGGAACAGACTGATCGAAGACTGGAGGGCATGTAGACAACAATAGATCACATGTGGAACAGACTGGTCTAAGACTGGAGGGCATGTAGACAACAATAGATCACATGTGGAACAGACTGGTCTAAGACTGGAGGGCATGTAGACAACAATAGATCACATGTGGAACAGACTGGTCTAAGACTGGAGGGCATGTAGA